>CALNHX010004351.1:0-129325 GCA_940337035.1 Agriotes lineatus
TAGTGAGATAAAAACCAAGTCAATCATTACTGTATTGTTGGTAGCACTTTCAAGCTATGCCAAATTCGAGATTTGAAGGTTAAGTTTTGCGCCAGTCTGTGTCAAATAACAAACAAAACCGAATTTACTAACCTCGACTTTGACATAGACTCTAATTATAAATGTATTTGATCTCTTGATACTTTTTAATTTGTAACTATGACAATTTACAGCTGTCAATGCAAAATGTATGTTTTTTAGATATTTATTAAGTTGTTGGGTAAATTTTTGTATGGCACGCCTAAATTATTACAAATAATTCACTCGAGAAATAACCCCTCTCTGCCTGGCGGCCTCGAGGGCTCAACTTTTCTCTCGTGGATTATTTGTAATATAATACGCGTATACCATAAATAACTATTACTTCATTTTCGAACCATAATTTTTTATTGGCCCTCGATAGCTGGCGTAAAATCGCTTTTATGGCCCTAGGGCCTACAAAGTTGCTAAGCAGTATAACCAGCACCAACAGTGTAGTATAGCAACACCAACAATCTGCATAGAAACCGTAGCACACCAACAATTCACAGCTTCAGCACATCTATGATGCAGTAGTCTGTAGGTAAATTAATGAATCCTTGAATTTTGTCCATTTTTAGAAGCACAATGAAATAAAACGTTGTATCTACTACGTGTCTAATCACGATTATAGCTCTCGGAAAATTTAAAGCTCTCCGCTTCGCTTCGCTCTTTAATCATTCACTCTTGTTATTATCTATTGATTATACCCTTCATACATAAATAACTATTATATGGATATTCTGTTTCTTCTGAACGTATTTTTGATATATTTTAATGAATGAGACTAATTATAATTTTTTATCTATTTGAATCAATTAAATTAGAATACCTATAGTAATATCCTAAAATATAATTTAAAATGGAAGAATTAGTGTTAGTAGGAAAAAATGACGATTGCAGCAAAATTAGAAAGCTGAAACGGAGAGATGGGGAAATAATAAGGAATAAAAGTAGACGAAAAGGGAAGAAAGTTTATATAGATAATGATTTAACAGCAAATAAAGGAATAATACAGGCGGAGATCAGAGAAACGACAAGAGAGGAAAGCAGAGTTAAGGTGGGTTAGTAAAAGCTGACAATAAACAACCAAGAATACCACCGAAATAACATAGAGGGCAAACTCGAACTCCACAAGTTAAACAACTGAAAAGAAAGAAGAAGTAGCAATCCCCTCAATTGAAATGGAAGAGGGTACATAATATTACATAGCGGAGTGAAAGAAGAGGACGACAAGATTGGAAGTTGCGTTTTTAATCATCGGAGAGAATAATGACAGTTCAAATAGAGGTTACGCCGCAAAATATATTGTATACAATAGTGGCGTATCATCGCCAAACATGAATTCTATGAACAACTGTTGAAAGCAGTAGAAGAAGGAAAGGGGCCCTGATAGTAGTAGAAGATCCGAATGGAAGAGTTCGAAAAGATGTGGATCGATACGGAAATGTGATTGAAAGATATGTTATCAGCATATTGGAATTCTGTATATGAAATAATATGGTAATAACTAATAACCAACACAAGGTACAAACACAGATAAATATATCCAATAAATGCCAAGTAGAAATGCAAATAAAAACAGAGTAAAAACGCCAGTGTTAAGGGAGGGGTGGAAATAGGTAGCGATAACTGTTTGGTAGAAATGGAGTTGTGAATGAGAGAGCTCAAATGGGCAAAAAGGGGACCAAGAAAAAGGCATTTGAGAAAGCTGAACGTGTATAGAGACAGCCACTCAATAAACAAAGATATCAAAAGTTAATCGAAAGAGAGCTAGATGAAGAAGTGAGAAATGAGCGAAGAAAATGGAGCAATTGTGGGAAATATTTAAAAAAAACAATTCTCAACAGTGCAGAAAAATGTGAACAATAAAATACAATAAAATAAAAAAAGTTGGAGAAAATACCTAAGTACAAGAAAGCCACAGGATTATCAAAACTATAAAGCACATACTGAAAAGGCAAAATGAGCGGTCCAACAGACTAAAGTTTTATGGGAAAATTTGGGAAGAAGAATGGAGAAGAACTGTATGGATAACCAATAACTATTTCATAGAGGACTGAAAAATATGAAAAAAGAAAAGCAGACCCAACTTGAACATCTGGAAGATGAAATGGGTAACCTGGGGATAGATATAATAATGAGATGGGAGAAATATTTTAAAGAATAGCGAATAGAGAAAGAGAGACAGGCAAGCAGCGATGAGATAAACGGAGGAAAACCGGACGAGAATAACAGACCAATTTATGGAATAAAAACTTAACAATGCACAAAAAGACTTAAACTAGAGGGCATGACGGAATTGCACCACAGATGTTGCAGTTTAGTGGTGAGTCAGCATGTAAAACCGCACAATCATAGATATGGAGTGAAGAATAAGAATAATACCAGAAGACTGGGAGTTTCAGAACAGTGATAGCCGTGAATGTGGAAACTATTGTTGTGTATCCTTGTTGAGTGCACTGCGAAAGATATACGAGAGAATTTTAGAGGAAAGGTTGAGAAAACAGATGAAGATAAGATTCGATGAGAGGCAGTGTGGTTTCAGGCCTCGATTAAGCACTACCGACTTGATATTCACCATAACACAAATAATTCCCGGCTGGTTTAGCTTGAACAAGCGTCGACGTTCGATCAGTAGAGTTAAGCAACGCTCTTTCTGGTCAGAACTTGGATGGGAGTTCCACGGCTGCATCTCTCGGCGCTTCGTGGTACGGCTGTCACGGAAATAGTTGGTCGCGGCTCTCATAACAACATCATGACAGTCGTTAGTGGGGTTGGAAGTCCCCATAAATGCACAGCGACGTCTATAATTGGCCTAACGGCTGTTGGCTGAGTGCGAAATAAATGAATAAAAAAAAATAAATAAAAATAAAAGTGAAAAAAAAATCTGTATTATTCAGAACTTCCCTAGCAAGTGAACGTTGTGACACTAAGCAATTTTAAAAATCAAAGGAAAATAGGGTAAAAATATCTTTACGTTCTTAATAATACCGAAACAATAAAATAAAATACTTGATAATGCGAATTAAACCAATTTCGAATAAAAAACATTACCTGAGATGGGATTCGAACTAAAGCGTTTGCGAACGCGAATTTAAATGCGGCCGACCACGGCCTCATCGAGGACTTCTCCCGGCTTTGCGATGCGCGGCTGTATTTAACAGAACGGACTTATTGTTCAAACTTCTTGACACTTTTACGACGTTACCTTGTATTTGTTGGGTCCAATTTGTGTCAAGTATAGAGCGTGATCTATGTGCAAATTATTACTTTTATTTATTTCACATTTAAAGGAAAAATAAACAAAATTTAATTTTTTAAGGTGCTGGTCCTCTATATTGAACTCATTGGGGCTCTTACTTTCTGTTACCTATTAGTATATGTTTAGAAACTATATTTTTATCAATTTAAATTGTCCTGTTTATATTATTTGAATATTAATAGTTATTATTTTTGCTAGCTCCTAAAAATCAGGAGTGGATTCCTTTTATCTAGATTGCTTGTTCTGAAATTTGATGTTCTTTTAATTTTATTACAAGTCAAAAATAACTTCTGTCAAATGATATAATACCAGATCGTTACATTCGCCACATAACAATATCAAACAGTAAGTAATTCCTTAATAATGAATTCACCTTTTTAGTTGTTATTTTCTTTCAGTGCTTACCTAATACCTAAAATCACCCATCTTTCACTCAAACCTATCAATCTCCTTAATGTTAACTAACTTGCTCTACTCCGCCAACGACTACAACTACTTCAATCAACAAACACAGAGAAAGCCTCCAATGACGCCCAATATGTCAAAACTGTCTAGAATCAGGAACAGAAGCTCCCTCACAGCATGGACCCAAAACAGACCCCAGTTGTAGTCACTCAACTCCAACACCGCATCCAAAAACACTCCTCCAAATTACTCCACTGACCAGTACCAAGAACCAATAGTCTCTCCCTCAGAACTCTCCTTTCGTATTAACAGCTCGATGCAATCCAAATCAATTGATATACAATGTCAAATGTAATTCTTCAATAAACTTAACTTACTATTTTTTTCTATTTATTCTCTTTTGTAGATTAGTCCTGCTTTTAGTTTAGTTTTCCACCATATACTTCCTATCTTCCTCCATTTTGTATCTCATCTTCTTAAATTAAATTTCATTTCTATTTCACCACGCAAATTTAGTCTTAATATAAACCCTTCTTAATTTCCAAACATTTTTCTTTTGAAATAGGGTTTATTTCATAATTTTAAATTACACCAAATTAATTGCAGCTTTACATTTTTCAAAATTTGTTATCTTAATAATGAAAACAAAGTCCTTAACGATATCATATTTTCTCCTTCCAACACACTATATCTTTGTTTTTATTTCTACCCACTATGTGCAATAATCTATTTCGGATAAGTATTTATCATTACCTTCAAATTTCATATTTAGATATTACATTATATTCGAATCCATATGTTTCTCAATTATCCATATTTTATTCAATTATAAATTCTATTTCTATTCTATTCTATTTCTATTTACATACTAATTATTCATATTCCCAATTCATATTCAAACTGATTCCAATAATTTTCAATATTGTAATCTCTTAATCCTATTTTAAATTGATCTTTATAACCCTGTATTCATATAATTACAATATATTTGTCCGAAATGTTCGCGGTTTCATGCCAGGTAGACATACAATTTGTACGCAAGATATTATCTTTCTACAGAAATTAAAAATAAATTATGGCAACTTCGCCATTGTTCTCCGCTTTGAACAAGAAATCTATCAGAAACAAAGAGATATTCAAAATACTACAGTGTTTTTAACTCAATACAGGTACCAATCCTGAGATTTAGCTCTGAAACGTATGAAATTAAACAAAAACTAAGAAAAATATTGTAAGCTAGTATCAACCGCTACTTAAAAAGAATGGAGGGACTAAACATTTCAGATTCAAAGTACAGGGTCCGGCAGAATGACGTATCCATTTTCAAAGTTAATTCATTTCATAATATAATGCGATATAAATTCAAATCAAGTCGCCATGCATTCGCGATAAATGGAAATTTAAGGAAGTTGTCAAAGTGTTTGCGAGAAATGTCAGTTTAGCTGTGTATATAGAGCATTGGTCAAATATCCAACGTTCTTTTGAGGTTGAAGCTTATTTTAAAAATAACAATTCTGTTGTAACTACCCAGCGTTTATTTCGTCGTTACTTTCATTTAAATCCACGAGATATAATTCCTAGTCGAATAACAATTAAAAAGTGGGTACACACGTTTCGCACTACTGCCTCATGTGCCAAAGAAAAAGCAAAAGGAACAAACTCGTTCGGTACGCATACTTGAAAATGCTGAAAGGGTAAGAGCAGCTTCAAGAGTGCCAGCAGCGAGAAAAAGGTCACTTGACTGATGTAATGTTCAAAAAATAAAATTTCCGTGTTTCCCGAAGAACTTTTTGTTTGATTTTTGAACAATAATTTAGCCATTAACAAAAACAAGTCAATTTAAAATGGATACTTTATTTTGCCGGACCTTGTAGAACCTTTAAAGAGATGTTAAAAAAACTACAGTGTTTTTAACTCAATATCTGTACCAGCCGTGAGATATAGCTCTGAAACGTAGTTGATTAAACAAAACCTAAGAAAAATCATTGTAAGCTAGTGTGAAGAGCTACTTAAAAAAATGGAGGAACTAAACATTTCAGACTCAAAGTAGAACCTTTCAAGAGATTTTCAAAAAACTACAGTGTTTTTAACTCAATATATGTACCTACCCTGAGATATAGCTCTGAAACGTGGGTGACTAAACAAAAACTAAGAAAAACATTCGAAAGAATGGTGGGACTAAACATTTCAGACTCAAAGTAGAACATTTAAAGAGATATTAAAAAAACTACAGTGTTTTTAACTTAATATATGTACTAACCCTGAAATATAACTCTGAAACGTAGGTGCTTAAACAAAAACTAAGGAAGTCATTGTAAGCTAGTGTGAAGAGCCACTTAAAAAGAATGGAGGGACTAAACATTTCAGACTCAAAGTAAAACCTTTAAAGAGATATTAAAAAAACTACAGTGTTTTTAACTTAATATATGTACTAACCCTGAGATGTAACTCTGAAACGTAGGTGCTTAAACAAAAACTAAGGAAGTCATTGTAAGCTAGTGTGAAGAGCCACTTAAAAAGAATGGAGGGACTAAACATTTCAGACTCAAAGTAGAACCTTTAAAAAGATATTAAAAAAACTACAGTGTTTTTAACTTAATATATGTACTAACCCTGAGATATAACTCTGAAACGTAGGTGCTTAAACAAAAACTAAGGAAGTCATTGTAAGCTAGTGTGAAGAGCCACTTAAAAAGAATGGTGGGACTAAACATTTCAGACTCAAAGTAGAACCTTTAAAGAGATATTAAAAAACTACAGTGTTTTTAACTTAATATATGTACTAACCCTGAGATATAACTCTGAAACGTAGGTGCTTAAACAAAAACTAAGGAAGTCATTGTAAGCTAGTGTGAAGAGCCACTTAAAAAGAATGGAGGGACTAAACATTTCAGACTCAAAGTAGAACCTTTAAAGAGATACAGTGTTTTTAAATCAACATCTGTACCAGCCCTGAGATATAGCTCTGAAACGTCGTTGATTTAACAGAACCTAAGAAAATCATTGTAAGCTAGTGTGAAGAGCTACTTAAAAAAATAGAGCCACTAAACATTTCAGACTCAAAGTAGAACCTTTGAAGAGATATTCAAAAAACTACAGTGTTTTTAACTCAATATATGTACCTACCCTAAGATATAGCTCTGAAACGTGGGTGATTAAACAAAAACTAAGAAAAACATTCGAAACTAGTGAAGAGCTACATAAAATGAATGGTGGCACTAAACATTTCAGACTCAAAGTAGAACCTTTAAAGAGATATTAAAAAGCTACAGTGTTTTTAACTCAATATCTGTACCAGCCCTGAGATATAGCTCTGAAACGTCGTTGATTAAACAGAACCTAAAAAAATCATTGTAAGCTAGTGTGAAGAGCTACTTAAAAAAATGGAGCAACTAAACATTTCAGACGCAAAGTAGAACCTTTCAAGAGATATTAAAAAACTACAGTGTTTTTAACTCAATATATGTACCTACCCTGAGATATAGCTCGGAAACGTGGGTGATTAAACAAAAACTAAGAAAAACATTCGAAGCTAGTGAAGAGCTATATAAAAAGAATGGTGGGACTAAACATTTCAGACAGTAGAACCTTTAAAGAGATATCAAAAAAACTACAGTGTTTTTAACTTAATATGTGTACTAACCCTGAGATATAACTCTGAAACGTAGGTGCTTAAACAAAAACGAAGGAAGTCATTGTAAGCTAGTTAAAGAGATATTAAAAAGCTACAGTGTTTTTAACTCAATATATGTACCAGCCCTGCGATATAGCTCTGAAACGTCGTGGAATATACAAACACTGAGAAAATCATTGTAAGTTGGTGTGAAAAGCTACTTAAAAAGAATGGAGGGACTAAATATTTCAGACCCAAAGAAGAACCTTTAAAGAGATTTTAAAAAAACTTTAGTGTTTTTAACTCAATATATGTACTAACCCTGAGATATAACTCTGAAACGTAGGTCATTAAACAAAAACTAAGAAAAACATTCGAAGCTAGTAAAGAGCTATATAAAAAGAATGGAGGGACTAAACATTTCAGACTCAAATTAGAACCTTTAAAGAGATATTGATTAAGCAAAAACTAAGAAAAACATTCTAAGCTAGTGTGAAGAGCTACTTAAAAAGAATGGGGAGACTAAACATTTCACTCTCAAAGTACAACTTTTACAGAAAAAAAACTAGAAGTCAATCAACTGAGATGGTTTGGACGCCTGGTTTGAACACCAAGTGAAAGATACCCGAGAAAGGTGTGGAAAATGGGGTTGATAGGAAATAGAGGGAGAGGAAGATAAAGGCTAACCTGGAGTGAAGAAATGCAGTCACGCTTGCAAGTCAGAAGAAGAAACTGGAATGAAGCCAGAAGTATAGCCTAAAATAGAAAGGAATGGAAGAAATTTCTGAAGAATTAGAAAAATAGACTTCGACACCGATTAATCGGTATAAAGAGGGAAAGAATCAGATCAGAGGACAGTTAAACACATTTTGAGTAGTTGTGCCTACGACGATGTGGACTACATCGTAAAGGTAAATTACATATCCAACTAGCTTTATTAGAAAAAATACTGTTGTTTGGAAGCTGTAAAGAAAATGATTTGAAACGTGCAAATCAGTCCTCTTGTTATAAGGCGCTATAAATTTCATTTCAAGACTTTATTACATCTTTCTCGTTAGACAATCTTTCTATATGATAGGTTCAAATTAATTCGCTAGGGATTTTATTGAAATCCCAATTGTTAGGGAGTTTTGGCCGTTATTGACTAATTTTTAAGGTACTTTCCGTTTCTAATATGAATTTCTGATAGCTGATTGTTGAAAAACGAATTTAACTTAGGGTTGTTAATAAAACATACTAGAGTAGGCATTTGAATAGTTGCACTTACAACTTCTAAGACCTAACGCCTGCTAAGGGGTAAGTTTAGTTTCATTGCTTAAAGTTGCAGGCCTTAACGAATATCTACCGTTACAGTTTTCTTTCTTGTATTTTGAATTAATTGGTGAGCTGCGCTCCCACAGGTCTTTTCTAAGTTTAGTGAAGTTTTATCTGTGCTCTTCACGTTCTTACATGTGCCCCAAGAATAATCATTCGTCACACTGCAGCATAAGTGTGAATAACTGTATCAAGGTGTGCTAATTCACTTTACAGAGGCTGGCGCCCATCAACTAACATTGTACTTGTTACGATTGGTCATTTGCTTCGTATTTGGCTTAGGAACACTCTATCATTCTATAATTTTGAGCTAATTGTTAGTTTACCAAATGCATAATGTACGCTTGTTATATTATGAATAGACAATGGTCTCCTGTGTAAAACTGCAAGCTTGCAACCTTGAACGATAAATAGCTTCTTTATATGAATTGCAAGTCTGCAACCTTGAACGCACGTGGCTTCCTGTCTCACGCTCCCTTTTAGAGATAACGCTTATCTTAGCTGATTAGGCATAGTATATATACTAGTAGCTTGCACCTCTAAGTTAAGCTCCAGTCAGTCGATAAGTTCCATTGTGTTCGTATCATAGCTAGATGTAAGAAATTGTCCGGCGGCTAGCTGTGTGCTTCCAATGTTATATTTCATTGTAAAATAAAAATAAACGTTTTTTAAAAAGTCGTTTCGGCGGCCTTTTAATAAAACTGGCGCAGTCGGTAGGATTTGTGGAGGAAAACCTGGAAAACTACAAACATCGAGTCGACCAGCAACTTTCCTTGAGGTTCAGCTCTTTGCCGCAAATCGACACCTACCACCCAGCGGATCTTCGGACATCTCCAACAGGGACAAACATCGCCCGATCGTGAGAAGCGCCCGTCGACCCAGCTCCTGCTCCTCCGTGGTTATTGGAACCATCTGGTCATTGGGACCACTCTTGATCATTGGGATCAGTCTCTGGTTTGGCAACGTCAACAACGACGACCCCAGGACAACTTTTGGATAACGCTCTAGCGCAAAGCTGGACTATCCAAGTCGGACTTCAGGACCTCTGTGCAGGCCAGCCGACATCAATAGGATCGACGCATCCTTTTTTTGAAGACAACAGGACGTAGCTTGATCGCACGCCGTTCGTCAATTTTAACGCACAATGTAAGTGCATATTTTTATAATAATTTTCAAGCTTTAGAGAAAAAGCAAAGGTATATTTTTATAATAATTTTCAAGCTTTAGAGAAAAAGCAAAGGTATATTTTAAAGGCAACAAAGTAACGACTATTAAAGCGTTCGCCTAAGTAATAATTTTAAAGTTTTAAAGAAAAAGCAAAATAAAAATTTTCAAAGGCAACAAAGTAACGTAATATAATTTTCAAAAGTAATAATTATTAAAGCGTTCGCCTAAACAACAAGGTAAAAATTTCAAAGGCAACAAAGTAACATAATATAATTTTCAAAAGTGATAATTATTAAAGCGTTCGCCTAAAACAACAAAGTTAACTAATATAAAGTTTTAAAAATTATACTAACATAGTTTTAAATATTTATTTATAAGTCCAGGCAGAACGTAGTAAGCCAGACCAATTGCTGCACATACTAGGTGTGCTTAATTTGCATTTGTGCTTGTGTTCTTGCGCGTAGGCCTCCTACCCCCTTTTTTAGGAAATCCCCTAGTCATTAAACTGTTTACTAACATAAATAAAAATTTAAAATCAAGTGAAATAAATAAGTAAAGTTAATTTTTGTCTACAAAATTTTTATGTTAATGCCGATCTGGAAGCATTAGATAAAAAAAAAAATTATATTTTGAAACCAATTGTAAAATTTTATGTCACGAGATCGATCACGCTCACCAAGGAATTCAATCCCTAGAATTTTATTTTTAAATAATTGTAACAACCCAAATATGGTTGAACAAAACGCATCATTGTTTCCCTCACATTTTAATGTAGCTTTACTAAATGAAATTCCCACATATGATGGTAATCAAGCCACTCTTTCGGAATTTATCAGATCCACAGAAATCATTGCAACTAAATTTTGTACAGAAAATTTAAACGATTATATCAACCAAGTAATTTTAAATTCGATAAGGAATAAATTAAAAGGTCAAGCGTTAGAAGTAATCACAGGTTACGAGTATGATACTTGGAAAGACTTAAAAAATGTCTTAATTGAAAATTTTGGCGACCAAAGGTCAGAATTGAATCTTTTAATTGATTTAACTAAATTAAAACAGAATAAAGACTCTCCCATAGAATTTTTCAATAAAGTTAGAACTCATTTAGCTATTTATAATTCAAAAGTTTCTCTGAGTCAAGAATCAAAAGATATTATCACTCATAAATTAAAAGCTAACAAAGATTTAGCACTTCGCACTTTTACAAGTGGACTAAATGAAAATTTAGGAAGCTTCGTAAGAAGTAGAAATCCAACTTCACTAGAACAAGCGTTAAGCATAGTAAAAGAAGAAATTGATATCAGATATTCTCAAAATCAAAATAATTTTCAAAGTCAAAAATTAAATAAATCAAATTTAACTTCCAATATTCAAACACAAAATTCATATAAACCTAAATTTAATAACCCAAATTTTATGCAAAGACCATTTCAACAAAATCGAAGTAACTTTAATCAAAATCCCAACTATTTTAAAAGTCCAACAAATTTTAATAATCCTAATAATTCTAGAATAACTCAAAAATCAAGCTTTAATGCATTTGCACCAAAACCAAATTTTTCACCAACACATAAACCAGAACCTATGGACTTTAGCACTATAAAAAGACCAGCTACTCAACAATCAAATTTTCCTAATAAATATCGAGCAAACTCTCAAAACGTTAATAGAAATTTTAATCAACTATTTTATCACAGTAATGTTCAACAAGAAAATTCCCCTGTTGATCATGAAAATCTAACAGAAAATTTATTCGAAAACTCTCCTGAAGAAAATAAAAATTTCACTGAAAATTTATTCGAAAATTCTCAAGAAAATCCAGAATACAAACAATCAGACCTATATTTTCAAAATGAACCCCAAGACTTGGACATTACATCAGATTATTATGAATTTCCAGATCCAAACGATACAGTAAATTTTCATTAAGAGCCTCGGAAAAGCATATTTTAACTTTTAATATAAATTCAAAATCAGATCTTCCTTATATTATAATTCCCGCCACTGGCGATAAACTTTTAATTGATACAGGTAGCTCACAAACAATAATTTCTCCAGAATTTGTACAACAACATTTTCCAAATTATATTTATGAAACAGAATTCGAGATAATTACATCTCATGGAATTTCTCAACATAACTTAATTGCAGATTTACCAATCCCCAGTCTTTTTTATGAAAACGGAACACATACATGTTATTTATATAATTTTAACCCAGACTATATAGGACTTATTGGATCCGACTTATTTTCAAAATTATCCGCACGAATAGATTATAAATGGATGCATATTCAGACAGAAAGAGCTACGATACCATTTTATTATAACCCGTAAAATTTATCAGCATAAAAAAACTGAAACTAAAATAACTCCAAAATTAAAATTTAATGAAAAAGGCATGACTAAGCCTTCAGCAATTGAAATCATACAATAATCAATTTAAAACAAGCGTAATTAATACTTTAAATGAAATACAAGAAATTAATATTTATAATCCTTAATCTTATAAAAAAATAAAAATTATGAGCTCAACAAAAATCAGTCTATCAGACTTAACAACTTTAATATAAAAACTTCAAACATTAAAAGTATTTTAGATAATTAATTTAAATAACAATTTTTTTTTAACAACTTTAATATAAAAACTCCAAACATTAAAAGTATTTTAGATAATTATTTTAAATAACAATTAAAAAAAAAATTTTGAGATTAGACCATTTAAACGAAGATGAATAAACTCTTTTGACTAATTTATGTTTTCACAATTTAAAAAAAAACAATTTAAGACTAAAACCAATGCACATATAATTTCAAAACTGACGAAAAGTCAACTCATAAGGTTTAGTAATTCAAACATAAATTTGTAAAATATTTAGATTATATAGCTCCTTCTAAAGTAGGAATAAAATCAGATTCATCTAAAAATTCAATAATCAAAATTTCCCAGCACTTAAAAATCTAAATAAAATAATTTTTAACCAAATAGTCTACTAAAGAACATTTATCAAAAATTTTGCCAAAATAACTAAATTTTTAACCGTGTGTTTAAAGAAAAAAATAAGATTGTTCACACCCTTGAATTTTTGAAAAACTTTAAGTATTACAAATAAATTCTAATAAATAAATCAGTAACTTCAAATATCAAAAGTATTTTAAAAAAATAACATCTTAAGAAAAAACTTAAGACTAAAATCATTTAAATCAGAAAAAACTCAAATAAAAATTATACTTAACAAACAAACAAGACCTAAGCTTGTATTAATCTAGTATTTACAATTTTAATAATCACAATATTTCTCGCGTTAAAACTAAGATGTTCACAGCAACATACCTTTATAATTGATATTGCTAAAGGAAAACAAAGAAAAACCTTTACAACCATTTAAAATTAAATTCAAATTCAGAAAAGTCAAACATTTCAATTAAACGAAAAAGTATTTATTAAAACAAATCTCAGAAGTAAAGATTAAATTTAAAATTAAAACCCATTCAGAAAGATCAAACATTTCAATTAAACGAAGAAGTATTATTTAAAATAAATTTCAGAAGTAAAGATAAAATTTAAAATTAAAACCAATTCGGAAAAATCAAACATTCCAATTAAATGAAAAAATATTTGTTAGAACTAATTTCAGAAGTAAAATTGAAATTCAAAATTAAATCTAATTTTTTAAAAAATATGGAAATATAAAACACCCTGACTAAAAGGAACTATTGCTCTCTCTTTTTCAGGATTACTACACTCTTCATCGCCTGTACCCTGCTGACTCAATCACTAGTTATACAGAGCGATATTATTATTAAAAATTTAAAAGATAATCCTGGATTATATCCTCTAAACTTAGGAAACGTAGTGCTTAAACAAAGCGAATGGACGCTTATTAGAAATGTAGACTATACCCCTATATTTGTTAATTATGACACACTTAGAACTAATTTAATGAAAATAATACCGTTACTTGAAAATAAAAGTTACGTTATTGAATATACAAAATTTAAAAGGATTGATGATGTTATTATCAATCATAACAATTTACTCATAATATTAAAACAATATCTTGAAAAAACAGATAAACTCTTAAGTCAATTATTTCCTGATGTTAAACACAAAATTAATAAAAGAGGACTTTTCGATGGACTTGGATCCGCTTTCAAATTTTTAACTGGAAACCTCGACGCCAACGATGGAGTCAGATATGAATCTATGATTACTAAATTGCAAGAAAGCAATAAAATTCAAAATGACGTTATATTAGAACAAACTAAAATTTTAAATGATACCATCTCAGTAATCAATGATATAGCAAAGAGTCAAGAATTATTAGACACAAATATAAATAAAATAATTTTACAAAATGAGGAATTAGGCAAAAATCTCGCTACATACTCCTTAAAAACAGTCTTGCTAGAAGCAATTCAATTTTTGCAACTACTTATTAACACTTGTTTGGAACTAGAAAATGCATTAACTTTTGCCCAAAATCAACAGATGCATATGTCATTAATTGATAATGACGATTTAATTGAAAATCTAAATGAAATTTCGACGTATCTCAATAGCATATCAGAAAAAGCTTTAACTATTCCATATCCTGCAGAGTTACAGTATTTACATTTATACGAGTCAATTATCATTACAAAAGTTTATCAAGTTAAAAACAGAATTACATTTATATTCGAAATACCTCTTACTTCCAAAACTAACGATTATCAAATGATACAATTAATACCATTTCCGATTTTTATCCAAAATTATCAATTTCGTATGATTATACCTACTTATAGTACTTTATTATTTAACGTTAAAAACAGCATTCCCATTGAAATAAGTCATTGTAAACTTATAACTTTAGACACCTACTTTTGTAATCAAAATAACTACTTTGAAATCCCCAACGACAAATTGTGCGAAACACAACTTCTGTCATTTAATAAAAATAAAACATGTATCCCTTATTTATTCAATTTAACAGAAATCAAAATATCACAAATAAATCCTGCGACATGGTTAATATCTTCCCCATCTGAAGCAATATTGGACGTCAAATGTAAAAATCAGAATTTTAGAAAAGGAATATCTGGCACTAACCTCTTACACCTCAGTTCAGACTGTCTTGTTTCAATAAATCAAAAACACATGTTATTCACCGCAAAAAGAACCTCAAATGAAATTGTTAATTTAAAAATTTCAAACATTGACCGCTTAATAATTCCTGAATCAAACCACATAAATGTTTCAAAGATTGACTTGATACCTCTTGACACCCAGAAATTGGTTGAGGACCGAATTAAACTTAATAAATATGAAAATTTGTTAAAACCTGTTAATTATATTAAATCTGATAATTTAAGTGTGTCTGCAATTATATTTACTCTGTGTACTATTCTTATGTTAATAATTTTTATATTGTATTTGTATTATAATAGAAACACAATGAAGATTAAACTTATTAGATTTTTAAATAAAGATTTTGAACCGGTTAACGTAAATGCATAAGTTTAATTTTCTTTTCTCTTTGTAAGTTCAATGGAGGCATATTTGAATACCACCCATTGAACATTTTATCGGCGGACGTGTTATATTATGAATAGACAATGGTCTCCTGTGTAAAACTGCAAGCTTGCAACCTTGAACGATAAATAGCTTCTTTATATGAATTGCAAGTCTGCAACCTTGAACGCACGTGGCTTCCTGTCTCACGCTCCCTTTTAGAGATAACGCTTATCTTAGCTGATTAGGCATAGTATATATACTAGTAGCTTGCACTTCTAAGTTAAGCTCCAGTCAGTCGATAAGTTCCATTGTGTTCGTATCATAGCTAGATGTAAGAAATTGTCCGGCGGCTAGCTGTGTGCTTCCAATGTTATATTTCATTGTAAAATAAAAATAAACGTTTTTTTAAAAAGTCGTTTCGGCGGCCTTTTAATAAAACTCGCGAATGAAGTTCCGTGTAATACCTTTTACAGATTTTTTTATTATTATGTACGGTAACTACGTAGGACAGTGGAATATATGCTGAAAATCTAAACTACTACCATTCCTTTCAGAATATGCCTAGACACCAAAACAATACAACAAATTACACAAACCAGTGCTAGATCGCCTTGACTTTCCCATACTGGAAAAGTTATAGAAGTCATACGTGCCTAGTTATAAATACAAAACTATTTAATTCTAAAAGCCTGAAACCATATTTTCTCCCCCAAATATTTTTAAATCTTGGACACTTTATTCGCACGTGGCATAATAATATTGTCAAACCTCCAGCTATAAATTTTGAGCAAAATCGATTAAACCTCTTAAACTGTACCTCATGATACGAATACACTCAACCACATATATATAGAATGTCTTTTATAAACAATATCTTGAAATCTTTACGCCTCAAAACGCGTATTTCCTCAGAAAATTTAATTTATTTACGAAGTATTGGTAGTATGAGAAAATTAAAAATGGGTAAAAGCGCCTTGTGTTAAAAATAAAACATTCAAATTATCCTAAATATCAATTTTTTTATATAATCTAGAAAAGTAACAATATTTTATAAATGGAGAAGTGTAACATTTCTGTGTCTGATTAAATCAACAATACGATACAATTTTTATATTGCTAGTCGGCATAGGCATATCGATTTGATTAATTTATTTTCCATTCATTGTATTTTATCTTGTAACAAGTACGTAGGCAACACACATTACAGCTCATTGTATTCTATAGGATTTTAGTAAACTTTCCAGTGTTTAACTAAATAAAAATCAAAGTACATGTGCATCTGTTAAAGAAACTACAATGCATCTACTAAATAAGCCTAAACAATGTAACGTCTATTAAGATACCTATGAAATACAAGTACATGAAACGTGTTTTATCTACTTATTTGTTAGTTAATTACAAAATAAAATAATCACACTGCCATGCTTTCCTCATCACCGATCGGACGTAGTTCCTTCACGATCGGTCCTGTAGCTACCGTGCCCTTCGTAATGCAACGATAAGAAAATACATTAGTTAGTGCTCTTAGCCAAGCAGGTAAAGCATCTGACTGGCTGTTGTATTTCCCCTGGAAATGCAAGTTCGAATCCTGTCAACTGCACTGTAACTTTTATTTGCAATTCAATTTTAAAAATGCACCTACTATTTTAATTATAATAAGGTCATCTAAGTCCCTAAATGGTTGACTAAAAAGCTAGTATTTTATAATCTACTGTCTCTTAATTTAATTAATGCAAAATAGTTTTCTATAATAAAATATACTCGGTTCTTTATTTTTCTTTTAAAGCTATAAGCAATATAAAATACATTAAATACACACAGCACCATAAACTAACAAAAAGATAAGAAGGCAAATTAACCTTATCAAAATATTATCTAAATTAGTAAATAAGGTAAATACAAATACTTACAGTTGCACAATATGGCCACAAAACCACAATGAGTCATTTGTCATTGTATATAAATTACAAAATAAGGTGATTTATTCTATAAACTTTAAAGCCTAATGCCTAAAGTGGCTGAGATAATTTAAGATATAGAAAACCAATTAATACCACCTACTGTCATAAAATTTGTTGAAATTTCGTTTATAAAAAGGTTCCAAGTATACTTCACTTTAATCCGTAAATTTTTAAGCTACCTACTAATCAATAGTATGGATTTATTACTTTAATCTTATCAGCTGTACTTATACCCTACACGTTATATATTTCATAATTTCACTTATATTACTTGTCTACTGTAGTTTATTAGTACCACCAAAATAAGCAGCGCGTGCTTCAAACATTTAAATTTTTTAAAAACGTTTGTAATTAAGGTACTGTCAACTAAAAAACGTTTACACTCTTGGTTATACACATCAATCTATAAATTTATAAGCCAACTACTTTTCAAGCATGGTAGCATTAAATGGTTTTTCATTTCCAGTTAAACTGGAAATAATGTAAGTTTAAAATTTTTATCGAGCATGCCATATATTTTTTCTCTAATTTTAAACGTTAGCTTTTTCGACTTTAAAGCTATTTAGTAAACTTATGTACAAGAGCTTACTTAAAGCTCATAAACAAAATTATACTAAACGTTTTTAACAAAGACAGATATGTAAATTGAGTTAATAATATTAGCTAATTTATAACGGTAAAAGTATGAGTCGACTGAGACGGACTCAATGCCCACTGACATAATCACCTATTTGTTCTAGAAACTCCAGCCTTACTAGCATTAATCACATTATCTAATAATCCTCTACTAACCATAGAATATTCAAAAGGTCACCCTAATTCTAGGTAGTTGATTAGGCAATAAACAATACTGCAATGAGTCAGTGTATGATGTGTTGCGACTTCTGTAATTTGTAATAGTAATAGGTATAAGTCTTTTTAAAAATATATGTAGGTTTTGCTTACTACTTTATAGCTTAATTGTATATGTTTGCAAATGCTCTCGTATTAATTAATTGCTACATACATAAATCATAACACCCACATAAATAATAACGCTCATGCCCACTCTGATCTACAGTTTGTCAATGAGCACAAGCTCTTTGGCTATAAAATGAGCTTGTAACATTGAATATTTCTATTTTAATTTTACAGCCTTCTCATTTCTTTAAATTGTTTCAGCTAAAATGATGGACACTGTGTGGGCCCGGGACCCTGGCGAAGGGTTTATTCTTGGACAAATATCGGAGTTACTTGAAGACGGTGCTGAAGTAGTACCTTTAGATCCTAAATTTCCTAAACGTGTATGCGCCTTTAACGATATATATCAAGTTGGTGACTATGAAAAAGAGTATGATGATAACTGTAAGGTATTTATATGTTGTAATTCTTTAGAATATTAATAAGCTCTGTTACAGGTGAAATGATGTTCTTAAATGAAGGTAGTTTACTTAACAACATTCGTAAGATGTACTATAAAAATAGAATATATGTGAGTATGCACTTGCTTTTAGTGGTATGTAAAAAACTTTTATTTTTGATATACCAGAAGAAGTATGAATTCTAAAAAGATATTACTAATTAAATAGATCATGATTTAATTGCCTGGTAACTTACTAACTGGTTTGAAATTTGAACATAACAATTCAGAATGTGAATCTCGATATTTTATAAGTTTGCAGCTTAAACAATCAAAAAAATTTTGAAATTAGGTACTTGCTGCCTTTGTCTGTGAAGTATTAAGTGAGAAAAAAACTTGACAACATTGATCTTTTAAAAAAGTATCTAACTCTCTAGATTGAAGATAGCATAGAGGATGTGCTTATAGTCAAATTTGAGCTGAATTTCCAACCTACTAAAGTATCCTGAAAATCTTAAAAACCATAATTTCTTTAATACATTCTCTGCCACAGCAGAATTTCAAAAAATTGGATACCAAGCCATGTTTGTTCCCCAATTCTACATAAAATGTTAAGTTAGAACATATTTTTATAAGTTTAAAACAGACACGGATGTCCGGCATGGCGCAGCCATCGACAAATGCAAATTTTACTCTTAATGCACCACAGCGGTCACATCTAGTGGTTACCCATTTTTTCCTGTCGACACCTTAGCGATCAACATAGCTCGCACGCATGCTGGCGGACACCATTTATGTTGCTGAAATTTGTGCTGTGTAACAAGTTTCAATATTTCTTATACATTTTATAGGGCTTTGTGCTACAAGTCTAACTATTTTTTTCAATAAATAAATAAATACCCGCGTTGCAAAAATGTACAGTGCCTTCAGAAATGCCCGAATGCTGATTAAGGACGTATGTAGGCAACCAATTTAACAGGAATTGGCATTACTGTATAACATGACCACCATTCAGTTTTCGTAGCAGTGGCGTCTGAGTGGGTACTGGGGCTAACACTTTATTATGTCACCATTTATTAATTTCTCATTAAGTAAAAATAAATCAAGCTAGCTCTTATGAAAACAGTCTTAACTTTTCAAAATTATAAAATTTTACCTTGCAAGGAATAAAATAAAGTAAATCAATAATCTTATACAATACATTTTTTATTATAATTATAAACATTTTATTGATACAAAATTTATCTAAGTGTCTCCATGTAAAGTGAAAACTCCAATTTCAATCACATCAATTCAATTTTTAAAGTTAGTTTTAGAACAAAATAGTACATTTCACTTAAACTAAGTAATTTGCCTATTCTAACCTAAATGCTGTTTAAGGGACTACCCCGGCTGTTCACATAACTTGACAAATGGAACCACGCTTCCTCAGACATAAATTTGCAAATGATTCTTGTACCACTGTTATTTTGTGCGGATACATATGGAGATTTTTTCTTAAAGCCTTATGACACGATTCAACTGAAATAGGTACCTAAGTATAAAGGAATATATGCGTAAATTACGCTTTAAATGAGCAATTAGTGGTTTATATACCACGTTGGGCCAATTTGGAAACTGATTTGTGCGGGCTTAGTTGCATTGGATTATTAATGTCAGCTACCTTTTTTTCTGTGAAAACAGTAGGTGTGCCTGTTGATCTGCTTTTGAGATGCAGTGTTTGTGTTTGAAACGGTGAATATTAATAGCAAAAGCTTCGCAATTGATTTACACACCTGGAAACGCCTCAGTAAATTGTTCGATGCATGACTGAATGAAATATGACCATAAACCATCCTAATTTCGGGTTTCACTGTGAAAGTGAGTCATTAGAATAAAAGCATCTTGTTCAGGTGTGAACATGCATGTTTATAATTTGTAATCTAAAATAAGAAAATAACCTCAAAACTTCAAATTTGTTAACTAGTGTGTATACTAGTGATTTTTGCAAAAGAATGGTAAACTGCAACCGCAGAACAATAACTGAAACTGGCTGTAAAGTTTGTACACCACCTAAAAGCACAACGAACGAACGCCAATGAAAAATTTCAACGTCAAAACATAACACTGGACGTGTAGCCAACATCAAATAGTTAAAATAACTAGCGCCAAAATAATGACCATTCAAAAACGTTTGATCATTTCTGAAGGCACACAGTATTGCAGCTAGTTATTTTAGTAGTGTCACATTAAGCAGACATGCTCTCAAATTAACCAGTTGAACTTTTTTTTACAAACCATAAGTTGCGTGACGTCAGATGACGGCACGGCAAACACTTCTTCTTCTTTTATTAAGACTTCGTCTTGTTTTTCTGCTTTCTACCTCTCTTGGAATTCCGTCGTCCCACTTTCCTTCCATGTTTTAGGGAGTTTTTAGCCCATTTCGCAATTCTATCTGGGTTCATCCTGTCTATATGGTCTCTCCATTGTCGTCTTCTGTTTCATGTCCATCTGTCTACATCTTGTATTTGGAGTTCTTCTCTTATATCGCTGCTTTTGATTTGATCTCTCAGGGTTACTCCTTTTATAGTTCGCAATATTTTTATTTCAGTGCTTCTCATCAGTGTTTTAGTTTCGGATGTTTCTGCACGAGTTTCAGCTGCGTATGTCAAAATCGGCCGTACACAAGTTTTATAGATCCTCACTTTACTCTCCTTTGACATACAGTGAGTTCGTAAAGTTTGGAATAAATTCGATACAGCATTTTAGAAGGGTTTTCACAGAAAATCCTCGGACTTGTCAACCTTATTTTTTAAAATGCCATTTTTCTACGCCAATGGCATATTTTGATCGTGTTTTGTTTTGGAGCTGTGACGTCATCGGCATTTTTTTTAAATTGCAACCCTTATTTTTCTTCACGAATTTTGATAGAACACATTTTTCTAAGTACGCAGATGTCAAAAAAGTATGACCATAAAGAGGAAAACTTTTGAGATAATCAGTCCCAAAATTTGGAAAATGTATGTTAAAGTTATTAGAGTGGGCCAATCATTTATCATGGAAGCGCTGAAAACAAAAGACGAAGTCGTTGATTCGAATAAATTTTAATAACTGTCAAAACCGTCTTTTGTTTTCAGCGCTTCCATGATAAATGATTGGCCCACTCTAATAACTTTAACATACATTTTCCAAATTTTGGGACTGATTATCTCAAAAGTTTTCCTCTTTAAGGTCATACTTTTAGACATCTGCGTACTCAGAAAAATGTGTTCTATCAAAATTCGTGAATAAAAATAAGGGTTGCAATTTAAAAAAAATGCCGATGACATCAGAGCTCCAAAACAAAACACGATCAAAATATGCCATTGGCGTAAAAAAATGGCATTTTAAAAAATAAGGTTGACGTGTCCGAGGATTTTCTGTGAAAACCCTTCTAAAATGTTTTATCGAATTTATTCCAAACTTTACGACCTCACTGTATATTTGTTTTTCCAGATTACCCACCTCAAGCTTCCAAAGATTTTTTATGCTTTGATGGAATTTGCTCTGACCTCTTCTATTAAGTTGCTGTCGCTTGATATCTGAGTGCTATATGTAAAGTACGTTTTTTTTTCTATAATAACTGTCAAAGTGTTACAATGTTGGTAGATATGTGATTAAAACGCTAGGAAATTTTTATACCTCGTGTTGGTAGAACTTTTTCAAAATGATGGTTATGTGTCAATTTTGAATGTCAAAGTTTCTTAATTTGAACTGTTGACAAATTTCTTTTTTTTTAAATGGAATCATCATCATCATCAATAAAATCGGATAAAAAAAGAAAACCAAGAAATATTTTAAATGCAAAAATGAAGCAAGCGATATTACATTGTATCTGTCAAAATGACAATCATTTTTTTAGTGGAAGAAAAGAACTAAAAATCTATGTACCAACATTATTAAAACTAGGGACCCTGCAGGTATGCAACTTATCCCCTAGAAAGTTAACCTTGAAAATTATTATAGAAAAAAAATGTACTTTAGGTTCTTTCGCAATTACCATAGACTTAGTTTTCTCTGTGGATATAATCATGTTGAATTTTTCAGTGCTTCTTTTAAATTTAAATAGGAGACGTTGTAGATCGTCTTCGTTCTCATCGTCAGCATAACATAGGATTTCTAAAGATTTATCTGCCATTTGGTAACCTGCATCCACTTCTTTGACTTCTCTAATTATTTCATTCATTACTATGTTGAACACTGTCAGGCTTAGACTATCCCCTTGTCGGATTCCGACCCTGACGTCTATTTCCTCCGTTAGGATTTGGTTGGCTTTGATTTGTGTTTTACAGTTTTTATTCAGTTCTTTTATAATTCTGATATAAATGTTATTAATCCCGTGATCACGCAAAATGTTAATTATGTCATTTAGTCACATCATATATTAATGCCGTACAAATTCTATGTAGACTTGGCGCTATTATCAGAAAATTAAAGCAGCGTCTGCCTTGGCGTGACAAGCAATGCGCCCGTCAGACAATGGTGTCTGCTATGGCAGGGAATGTGATAACTTTACAGGCGCTTGCACTAAAACTGATGCACTTTGTAACATGAAATTTTATAATTTTGTCAGAAATTACATAACACCCCCTATTTTAGAAATACATATCGCACAAAATTGTATGTTGTATATAGTTAAGAAACTATTTTTACTGATTTAATGAATACATGACATATTGTTCTTATACTTTTGGAAAAATCTAAAGAAGTGCTGTAAATGGTTGTATTTAAGTTCCAGATTATTTAAAAAATAAACTGTTATTCAATTTTTTAGTAAAATCTACTCAAATTTAAAATTACATAAGAAGTTATTGCAACTCTGAAACATTTTGCTGATTTAATTATATTGTAACTTTTATAGTAAAACAATATTCAAAAAATTTAATAGAAATGGGACACCTGAATATTCGTTAAAATTCACTTATATTATTTGAGCAGTGTTTAAGTTTTACTATGATTTACATGCTCATTGCTCATACATGGAAAAGAAGTACATTTTACAGCAAAGTATAAAAATAATGTACCTAAATTACTAGTTTATTAATGTACACTCATAGAGTAATTACTATATTTCTTTTTCAGTCATATGTAGCGAACATATTAATAGCTGTAAATCCATATAGGGAAATTTCTTCCCTATATTCTTCAGAAACGATTCGCAGATACCAAGGCAAATCTTTGGGCCAAGAGCCCCCACATGTGTTTGCTGTAGCCGACAAAGCTTTTAGAGATATGCGCGTCTTAAAGCAGTCGCAATCAATTATTGTATCAGGAGAATCAGGTGCTGGAAAAACTGAGTCTACAAAACATTTACTGCGATTCCTGTGTAACAATTGGGGCTCAAGTGTAAGTCCTATTGAGCAAAAAATTTTGGATGCAAATCCAGTGTTAGAAGCATTCGGCAATGCCAAAACTACAAGAAACAACAACAGCTCAAGATTTGGAAAATTTATAGAAGTGCATTTTGACAAAAAGTTTCAAGTAGCGGGCGGACATATATCACACTACCTTTTGGAAAAATCGAGAATATGTTCACCTACTGGGGATGAGAGAAGTTACCATGTGTTTTATATACTGATGGCGGGAGCACCAGAGAATTTAAGACAGCAATTACATCTAACACAACCTGACGACTTCAGTGTAAGTACTATTTTACTCGCGATGTTGTCGTTAAAACTATAAATAATCTTTTACAGTACTTAAAAGGTGGCTGCACACGTTACTTTGCTTCATCAAAAAGTGAAAAGAAGTTATCTGCTGCTCAAAAAAGTGCAGCACATGTTAAACAGGGTCCACTGAAAGATAGTATTGTGGATGATGTTGAAGACTTTAATACTCTTGACAAAGCTTTGTTGACGCTAGGCCTTGATGATGCACAACGACTACAGATTTACACTATGGTTGCTGCAGTTTTGCACATTGGCAATATAATGTTTGAAGATAATCCGGAGGATACTCGAGGTGGTTGCAGAGTAGCACAAAATAGTGAAAAGTCACTAATAATATCATCCAAACTATTGGGAATAGATGCAGCTGAACTAAGACAAGCTCTTGTATCAAGAGTAATGCAAAGCAGCAGGGGCGGTATAAAAGGAACAGTCATAATGTAAGTTATAAATTTTATCATCAAATGTATCTAAATTCAAATGCTTTCAGGGTACCACTTAAAATATATGAGGCTAACAATGCCAGAGATGCGTTAGCAAAAGCTATATACAGTAAACTATTTGATTATATAGTCAATAGCATTAACCGTAGCATTCCATTTCAAGCTTCAAGTTACTACATTGGTGTATTAGATATTGCTGGCTTTGGTAAGTTTGCTATCAGTTGTTTGATATTATAAATTTTAGTGTAGTAGAGTCAAAACAGTAATTTACAATAGAGAGTTTGCGGGATCGCATTTACCGTTACGTTATACGGCCATTTTCTTGCGTATAACGTAACTTAACCTAAACGCGTGCTGAAGCGTTTGCGGTTAGCGCCGACAATTAAACGTTATATTTGACACATTCTATGAATACTGCACGGCAATCAGCAACAGAATAGGTTAGGTTAGCTTACGCAATCAGCTGTGCGCTGACACTGGGATGGTATGCACATGCGCGAGTCATAAGAACTAAAATCTGATTGGCTCCGTTATTTCTGGAAATAGTGTAATTTAATTCGGTATACGGTACAAATTTTACCAAAAACTAACGTTATACATTATAACGACTATTTTTATAAGGAAAAATGCACTACCGCAAACATTCTAATAGGATTGTTTTATATGTAAATTAGGATTACTAGAAACAGGTCGTAATTTTGCCTGGTTAAAAATGTGACCAGCGTTGGCTGATCTTTTGGCCAATACAGATCATATATCATTTTTAACAAACTTAAAATTTAATATTACTAAGCAAGTTACGCTAATAATATTAAAGAGATTAATTAATAATAATCCATTTATTTCCAGAATTCTTTACGGTGAATAGTTTTGAGCAATTCTGCATTAATTACTGCAATGAGAAGTTACAACAATTCTTTAATGAAACCATTTTAAAATTTGAACAAGAACTTTATAAAAAAGAAGGTTTAAATGTACCTGAAATTAAATTCGTTGATAACCAAGACTGCATAGGTAAGATGAATATAGTGCAAAATAATCCGAAAATAACTAAATATTCTCCTAGACATTATCGAAACAAAGAACCATGGTATATTTAACATATTAGATGAAGAGTCAAAACTACCCAAACCTTCATATATGCACTTTACTTCAGAGGTGCACAATCGGTGGAATAGCCATTTTCGTTTAGGATTGCCCCGGTCATCACGACTTAAAGCACACCGCAACCTCAGGGATGATGAAGGTTTTATAGTAAGACACTTTGCTGGAGGTGTTTGCTATCAAACTGTAAGATAAGTCATGTTATTTTAATAGTCAATATTTAACCAACCTCTTTTAGTTACAATTCATTGAGAAAAACAATGACGCTTTACATGCTTCACTGGAGGGTATTGTTCAAGAAAGTTCCAGCAAATTTATACAACTACTTTTTGCTACTGCAAATGCTCAGAAAGGAAAATTAACATTTATTAGTGTGGGTAACAAATTTAAAACCCAGCTCGCAGAATTAATGGATAAATTAAAAAACAATGTAAATAACTCTTTACTTCTGATAAAAATCGTCCGTACTGTTTCAATTACGTTTTCAGGGAACAAATTTTATTCGATGCATCAAACCCAACAACAAGATGATTGATCAACAATTTGATGGTGCTCTTAGTCTAATGCAGCTGAAGTGTTCAGGAATGACACATGTATTGGCACTTATGGAACATGGATATCCCAGCAGAACACCATTTACTGAACTTTATAACATGTATCAGCAATATTTACCAAAAGAACTGAAACAACTGCAACCCCGAATGTTCTGTGAGGTGAGTTCATGCAACGATAATTTTTTAAAAATTATATAAATTGTCTATTTTTAACCAAATCTCTCTAATCTTTAATGTAGTTACATAATCAATTGAATGTATGGCCTGTATACTATTATATTACACACATGATCGCATCATATGTGTGCCAACTTTGGCTAAAAAGAATTCGCAAAGGAGGCAGGAACTAATTGCTGTGAAACCTATATGGAGGAAATCGGTTTAAAATAGAGTCAATGATTTTGTCAGTAGAAATTACAGTTGCATCTTTTGATAACTTTTTTTAAATTCTTACCCGGACTGAGATTTAACCCGTTAGCACACGCGTCCTAATTTGTGGCGTATAGACGCGCATGGGCTAAAATTTACCATGTACTGAATTTCTGAATCATCACTTGACATGATTTTCAATGTGTGACATTTCATCTATAATCTTTTCCAAATCGGCTTCTGCCAGGGGTCGTTTAAATGCCTATTTTGAAGTAAAAGCACGTGATTCCATTATTATTTCTAATTATTCACTTTTCACGACTATTAAAGTTACATCTAACGTCACCAAACCAACTAAAATACATATCCCGTTTTATGTACTGTTTAAGGCTTTCGCGGTTACTCGAATTATTCTCCTTAGCATAGAATTTCGGCTTAGACCGCGTAGTATTTGTATATGAACACCCAGCATTTTGTGGCTTAATGTGCCTTGCACCTTGTGAAGTCGAGCAAAAACCCGCGCGATGGCCATGCTCTTTGGTGGCTCGTGTTGTTTGAGTATCTTGAGAACGAGGATACTTAGGCAGATTTGGCCGTTTTGCTGTTTGTGCATCCATATTCACTAACGTTTCGCAAGACCTTGCAGCTTGCATCATCAGAGTGAAAGTCGCACTAAGAACCGAAGGTCGGTGTGGAGCTATTTATAGTCCTCTGTGCCAGGCGCGCGGAGTGGCGTAACGCTGGTTGGTCATCCGAGTGCAACGTAATCCGTGGGGCGTGGCCGTATGACGCACATTGGTTGTAATGCTTTAGATCGTGTATCACAGGGGTCCACGTTTTACTAAGTTTAAAGCCATCTTCCCTGTTGATATTATTTGGATGTTTTTCTATTTCTATGGCTTCACGTATCACTCGCGGGAAGTAATGAGGTATTCTGGCAAGTACTCTGGCATGCTCAAATTCTAAAGTGTTGATCTAAGACTCCAAGAACATAAAAGCGATTGCAAACACAAACGCATCACAAAATCAGCAGTAACTGAGCATACTTTTACAAATGGGCACACTTTAGAATTTGAGCATGCCAGAGTACTTGCCAGAATACCTCATTACTTCCCGCGAGTGATACGTGAAGCCATAGAAATAGAAAAACATCCAAATAATATCAACAGGGAAGATGGCTTTAAACTTAGTAAAACGTGGACCCCTGTGATACACGATCTAAAGCATTACAACCAATGTGCGTCATACGGCCACGCCCCACGGATTACGTTGCACTCGGATGACCGACCAGCGTTACGCCACTCCGCACGCCTGGCACAGAGGACTATAAATAGCTCCACACCAACCTTCGGTTCTTAGTGCGACTTTCACTCTGATGATGCAAGCTGCAAGGTCTTGCGAAACGTTAGTGAATATGGATGCACAAACGGCAAAACGGCCAAATCTGCCTAAGTATCCTCGTTCTCAAGATACTCAAACAACACGAGCCACCAAAGAGCATGGCCATCGCGCAGGTTTTTGCTCGACTTCACAAGGTGCAAGGCACATTAAGCCACAAAATGCTGGGTGTTCATATACAAATACTACGCGGTCTAAGCCGAAATTCTATGCTAAGGAGAATAATATCCCGTTTTTTTAGATTTTATTCAGTTTTTTTCAGCGCTGTAGTATTTCTTACCCACGCGCACGTCCTAATGGGTTAAACTCGTAACCACAAAAGTTATGTAGTTTCATGGAACATGCGCAGGTTGTTTTGTTCAAACAGAGCGCAGTCAACTGTTCATTTGCTTAAATCTTCATACAGTTACACTAATTTTAAGAGGTTTTAGTAAGTCATAAATCTGTTTAGTATTCTTACCTCTTTTAAACAAATCAATGATTGAGATGATTTTCGTGCACCTCACTCCACTATAAACAAAAATACTGATAATGAAATGAACAGCTTAGTGTGTTTATTGTAAGTAATCAACTTATGATTCAACAGTATTTATTGCTAACTGTGTTTGCTAAAATTTTCTTTTGCAATATAGCGTTGACAGAATATATGATGAAACTATGTAAATGAACTATATTTCAAAGCATTATTAAATACACACTGCAATACAATTTAAATTATTAAAAACTATTATTTTCAGGCAATGCTGCACAGTTTAAAACTTCGTGAAAAAGATTACAAGTTTGGAATAACAAGAGTATTTTTCCGACCTGGAAAATTTGCAGAATTTGATACAATTATGAGGTCGGATCCAGAAAATCTGAAAGCAATTGTAGCTAATGTCAAAAAGTGGCTTGTAAAATCCAGATGGTTAAAATCACAGTTCTGTGCTCTTACTGTTATTAAATGTACAGTTGACTTTGTACGAGTTATACTTTCGAATTAACCTGTTTTAATTTTAGTGAGAAACAAAATCCTATATCGTAGGCAGGCATTAATTAAAATCCAGAAAACGGTTCGTGGTTATCTAGTAAAGAAGAAGCAGGGTCCGAGAATCAAGGGAATTCGTAAAATAATAGCCCTGGATGGCAAATTGAAACAACTGAACGCAATAGCAAATCAACTTAAAAAAGACAAAGAAAGCAGCACGAATGAAATTAATAAACTGAAGAATGATATGTCTGCTGCTATAGCCAGGATTAAGGTAAGACAAAAACTCGCCTAATTTGTATTTATAAACACTAGCTCATTTTAGAGAGATGCCACTATAAACGCAAGCACAATTGATGCGTTACATGACGAACTACTGAAAAAATTAAACGAGCAAATGGCATCCCTACAGAAAAAAGTTCAGGACCAGAAAAATGCCGAGGAGCAAGAAAGATTACGCAAAATTCAAGAGGAAATGGAGAGAGAGCGCAAGCGTAAGGAAGAAGAGGAGCGGAGATTACGAGAAGAAGAAGAAAACAGGAAAAAGAAGGCTGAAATGGAGGCACGTCGTAAACAAGAAGAAGAACGACTAAGAAAACAAGTATGACTTAGCCTTAGTTTTAGATGGTTAAATAATACTGAGATATCTATTGTAATGTGTCGATGATTACATTGTTTATAAATCTTTTAGGAAGAAGCTGACAGAAAGGCAGCTTTAGAACTTCAAGCACAAAGAGAAAAAGAAGCACAAGAAGAACGTCAGTATCAAGAGCAACTTGACCAAGAGCGACAAGATCATGAGCTAGCATTACGGCTAGCACAAGAAAGTAACGGTCAAGTAGAGGAAAGTCCTCCTCTTATTCGAAAGTAAGTAGCTTTTATTAATGTATAGGTATTACCTCTAATTGATTTTGCAGAAAGTAGATTTAGTACAGAAAAACTATTTTTTATTGCAACTTTTATCTTCAAAGGATAGGTTAATTAGCAGGATATGCCAAAGATACTTCAATACGTTCATTTCCATAGTATACTGAGGACTTAAGTTGTGTGATGTTACTAAAAGTAGTTAAAAGTAGCAATAGCTAAAGGGGCTGAGATCAATAATCGCAGTAAAGACATATCCAAATATTAGAAAGCTGATAAAAGTAACATTATGACTTATGTTGAAAAGGCTAATTATTGTCTAAATATAATAAATATTTTATTTAATGCACAACATGGCCAAGGCAGCATGTGTTAGCAAAATTCACTAATTTTGTTGGATTACCATTTTTTTGTCATTAAATAAAAAAAAATTACATTTAGGAATTCTTTATAACTTATTTAAGTTCTGTTTTTATAATCACAAAAACCCACTGCCTTTTTACATTAACGAAATCGGTCATTAGTCGATATGACAAACGGTTTAACCATCGAATGTTACCTATACAGTGTGGTCCATTAAGTGTGCAACAAATGGGACATTTTTTTATTAGTTGTAAAACCGAAATTTAAATACGGCCAAAAGTTAGTGCATGTTCGATAACCATATCAGATGCCCTTAGAATGGCTTCAAGTCAAACAATATACAGGGCAGGACAAAAAATATGAAATTCCTTCAAGAATAAAGTTACCTTATTTCAAAAAATATAGCAAAATTTTATTGAGAAAAGTTGTTTAGAATCAAAAGTTATGCTCAAATACAAAGTCACCGCTTCCTATTCGAATTTTGATTCTCTTTTTGTAAAATTTTGTATTATCCCCGTATGATACATATTTTTATTATTCTGATTTTATTACGAGTTTTTCATATGTAAATTATTATTAGTAAAGCATTTGCTTTGTTAAAAAGAATATTTGCGAAATTCTAAAGTTCTGTTAAATATCGTTGCAACAAACATGAAGTGGACGCTTACCTAAAAAAATATAAATCCAAGTAAATTTTACAAATACGCTTCAAGTTGCTAAAAGTTATTTAAAAGGGATGTGGTTGTGGCTACTTTAAATACATATAAAATCAAAATAATAAAAATATGTATCATACGGTAATACAAAATTTTCCAAAAAAGAATCAAAATTCGAATAGGAGACCGTGACTTTGTATTTGAGCATAACTTTTAATTCTAAACAACTTTTCTCAATAAAACTTTTCTATATTTTTTTAAATAAGGTAACTTTGTTCTTGAACGAATTTCATATTTTTTGTCCTGCCCTGTATATTGTTTGACTTGAAGCCATTCTAAGGGCATCTGATATGGTTATCGAACATGCACTAACTTTTGGCAATATTTAAATTTCGATTGTACAACTAATAAAAAAAATTCCCATTTGTTGCACACTTAATGGACCACACTGTATATTATTTTGTTATAATCGATATCTGTAAAAATAAGTTATTACTTACTACTTAACTGATATTTTGACAAATGCCTATACTTGCAGATAATTTTATTTAAAAATAATTACGTAGGTAATCTTGTAATATTGAAAAAACTCTCATCACATAACTGCAAACTTAAGTCCCAAACTATATAAAATTATATATTGTAAACTTGTGGTGGCAGCTCACTGTCAGTTGTTGTTTCCATGACTCAGCGGTCCAAGCGACTCCACACGCCAATCCCAGAAGCTCAACAGGTATAAAGTATTTTCACAGCATGCTTTCTTGGAATCACAGTGTGTTAACAGTACTACTTATCAACACTAATTTAGATATTAAAATATGTGCTTGAACTGGTAATTAAAGAAAACCATAACAATCCAGTATATTACTAACCTGTTTTTGTTTTTAATTAATTACTATATTAACCCATTATCTTAACTAAAAAATTAAAATAACTAATTTTTATCAATACATGTACGTGTCTAACTCATAACATTTTATGCGTAATTTAAAGTCATGTGGCATTCTAAAATAACATTGTTGCATCAATTTCATAAACTAACAAGCAGAATTACAATATTTTTTCAAACTTTTATGTCCATTATACAGTTAGTTTTTTAAAAGATGAAAAAATAATAAGTAATATAATCCTAATCACAATTGTATCAACATACAATTTTAATAGACAAATTAATATATACGTTGCAAGTTACCTCTACAAAACTATGTAGGTACTTATAGCAGTACAAATGCAAATATATTTTTGAAGAATTTTAATCACACATCTTAATGCAATTATCAGTGAAGTACAGAGTGTGACAGCAAAACTTGCTGATTTGAAAGATCAATAAAACAAAAAGTTTTATATTTATAGTTTTAATTCTTTTTTCCCGTGTTTCTACATAGTTGGAAATTTAAAATTACACGGTTTTAAAAATAATATCAAGTAACGCACCTCATTGTCAATACAATGAGTTGCTTGACTTCTGAAGTTCTGGTCGACTCTGTCCAGCATAACAATGGATATGCAGGCTACGGTTTGGCGAATATTGTCCTTCAAGTGGGCTAGGAACTTGGACGATCGGTGTAAACAATGGATTTCAGATATCCCCATAAAAAGAAGTCGCAAGGGGCTAAATCGGGCGAAATGCACGCTACGTAGCGACGATTGACCGGCCGTTAGAAAAGTAGGCCTCTACTGCAAACGCACGTTGCTCCTTCGGCCAATACATTTTCACTACTAAACTTCCCGACCCACCTCTTCGAATGAGACCACCTCCACCCTCGGCCTACCGCGCCTCCCTTCACGGCGCCCCGTTCAAATCAGCAAGTTTCGTTGCCGCACCCTGTATAAATATTTTTATACACATACACTAACCAACAAGCATATTTGAATCAATACGTGTAATTATAATGTGCGGGTTGATTTCTTGGTACAAATGTAATGTATTTTTATATCATGTTTCATATTTAGCTATATAATGGATATTTAAATTTCCTTAATTATAAACACAAATGACTGGTCTTTTTATAACTAAATTATATTATTACTAATTTATTATAATGGTTTTCATAATGCATTCAGTTACTAACAAATATACAAAAATATTATATTTACAATTAAATCTCTTAATTACATTTGTGTTATAAACAGGTCCGAAGCCATTAAGAATCAACAAGCAGCATTAAGTAAAGGAAAATACGATTTATCAAAATGGAAGTACTCTGAATTACGAGACACAATAAATACTTCATGCGACATTGAATTACTAGAGGTATGTATAAATATTTCGACTCCTATATGTAGTTTGTCATACAATTTTCTCAGGCCCACTTGAGATGCCAAAATTGTCATATATCTTTGGTCGCAGCTCCACTTTGCAAACCAAAATTTTTATATAGCAAATATTAAATGGATATCTACCTGCTTGCTTATTAAGAAGAAGTAGTATCAAGAATATTTTCTCAAACACTTACCTTTCTACTTATTGAATTATTTTCAATTGACATTACTTACTAATGAAAATATGACATTTGAAATTATGTCATGTGATTCTTATTTAAAAATTACCTCGGCTAGACCGTTATTAAGCAATGAGACTCTCTTTTTCCTCAGCTGAATGGGTTAATGTTAAACTTATTAATCTTCTTATTCTTGAAGACTGAATTATTATAAATTATTATCAAATTGACTTCTTTGGTCAATTACACTCTCTTGTACATTCAATTAAATCTTCTTATTCAATCAGTTAGTTAGTATTTGAAGGATTGATCTGACATTACAATAAATCAAAATAAAAATGTTGTCAAATTATTTAATCAAATGTTCTAACTTTTCCAACTTTGATGTTAAAATTAATTAAGATACTTACCCTAAACCAAAATATGTTAATTTCTAATTATAATTTTCGAAAACTTCGAGTACCTGAATCAATGTAAATTTAGAAAAATAAATATTCTAAATTACTCTCTAAAAATAAATTACAAATATTTCCACTAATTTTGCCGTACCAAACATATTTATTTCTTAATGAAATATAAGAAATACGCACTAACCTTCTTGAAGTATAGCTTGTACCTGAGTGTATTTTCTATCAGCTCCTAACTGAATGGCAGCCTGTAAACACCTCCTTTGGGTTGTTCACGACCAAAATAGCTCGTTGCAGCTCTATGACCCCTTAAGATCTAGATATATTGTAGCACAGCATGCCACAAACACAAACACTTGTACCTTTTACTGGTTGAAGCAAAAATTGCCATTTCAAATGGCTTCAAACAATCTTGGAAGTTCTAATCTGAATAATAGTTGTGACCTTTAGTCAAATTTGATCGTAAAGAAGGTTATCTATCAAATATACAATTATTACTTTCACAATTAAAGAAAATCTAGCCCTTTAACGTGATTATTTTAACGTAGATTATTATTTTCAAGATACTTTTTCACTTCGTGTAAACAACCACACTGGTTGCCCATTACTACCCCCACCAGTTATCTACACACAACTGTTATCACATGATATTATTATTGAATTAATTAAGCATCCACACAGCATGCTGCATTACAAGTTTACTAGAATTCTTTTTTACTTATCGATAGCTATTCATATAAGCCGTTCACAATCTTTTTGGGTCAGGTGAGGCTATGACCATCTAGTAATTTTGTTGGCAGCACCTCTGTTGCAACTAAACTCCCTCATGGAAATTGACACTTTTTGTATTAGGTTAGGTTGTTTTCAGTTTAAGGTTATATTTTCTGAATAGGTACATTGTTGCCGAATATTCTCTAGTCTCCACATCGACTCCCGTTCTTTTAAATTTGGTCTGTCCTTTTTAAATTGGAAGTAGGATCGTTTAATGGAAATTTTTAGTTGTAACAAAATTATTTTGGGCATTTTGACTTTTCCTTTGACGGAAATTAAAATGATTTTTTCACATTTGATAAATCATTTATTATCTTACGAATATTAAAATAATAAATCTGGCAATGTGGTGGCAAGAAAATGTCGAACAGACACTGACAGAAAAAAAAAGTTGCATCCGCTACATCACCGAATCAGTTAGTCCAACATGAAAAGAAAAAATGATAGCCAACTCTGTCCCAAAAAGGTCGTGAACGGCTTATACATATTCTTAGGCTCATCGCATACACAAAGGTGGAACTCTTTAGAACTTATTCCCCTAGCTAGCGCATGAAACAGTTGCCTCCTACTCTTACAATCAATTATTTTTTTTGGAGAATGCACTATAAGAAGGCAGCATATACCTCTGCATACGCTGGTAATTAAATGCGGTAGGTTTGACGAGAAGTGATTTGTAAACAAGTCCCGTTCATATCTCGTAAACTGCACTTTTCTCTAAATCAGGAATAACCATAGTTGCATGGTGCCAGAAATCGGTAACGGATAGAACAGGAGGGTTTTGTTTTATCTGAAAAAATTGATGTTGGAAATCTCAAGAGTTTCTCTTTTATTTAAGAAATTCCTTCCAAATTGGAACGAAACTTAAAAATACTCTCTAACTGTATCAGCGGGAAGAGTGAATTAATCTTCAAAGGGAGGCTATCCAAAGTCTCAGTCTTCTGTGGTTCAATATAGTATCCCATAATCCTATAGTTTGCTTTTTCATCATTTATGTGCAAACCCATTTTCACTGCTGGAATCATCAACCTTCTAATTAGCTCTTGTGGTGGTTCCTGAACCCGTAACAAGATAGTTGGATCATCAGTATGACCTCGACATTGATGCCCTTCATAGAAGACGTTTTTTTGGGAATTTGTTGCGATTTATAACTTTCTCCTAAGTTAAATAGTAGCTGATTGGTGGTTCCCTTGTCTCAATTCATTATTTTCAAACTTTTCTGAGAATGTATTTACCGTATGCTTTTACTCTGTTTCTTGTGTATTCTAGAGGCATTTTAACAATTCATACCAATTTGCTGGGAATGTGTACTTCTTATAGAGTTCTGTATAATTATTAGTTTCTATTCATTCTATTGTAGAGTTGTTTGAACTTTATAAATAATGCATATAACGATACATTGTGTTCTTGACATGTGTATTTGATTTGCTTTGTTATAAATATCTGAACCATAGTCGACTTCTCAAAGTTATTTTTCCCAAATGTTCTTTAATCATTTATTATTCTTTAATATTTGAAAGTATCTTATAAGTCACATTCAGTAAACCAATTTCATTATAGTTGTCACATATACTTTGATCAAATTTTTATATATTAGTGTAATAATTCCCTCACTTTTTGCTGTTAAGTTTATGTATCACTTCTATTCTATCTTCCTTATGTGCATTTCACATTTCCAAAAGTTATTCTGCCCATCTATTTGTTACCTCCTCTGGCACCTCTCATAGATTTCCTGCTTTATCTCTGTCGCAGCTGGTTTCTTCCGTAGAAGGCTTTCGTTGCTCTGGTTCTAGGTATAATACATTTTTATTTTACATCTGCATAACTGCTTCTCGGCATATTCTTTGTTCATTCAATAGTTTCTTGTTGAAAAAATTTCCCTCTAGTTTCTTTTTTTTTTTATAGACCTGGAGGCAATCTTGATCTACTAGCCAGTTTTTTTTAACGCTTCTTGTTATAGTGTTACCTCGGATGCTTGTTTACTTTCTATACATATGAATACTTAAGCGAGATTAATAAACAGATTCAAATTGACACGATTAGGTACGAAACAGTAATGAGAGATCCTTTAAATCACAGCTAAATTTAAGGTTCAGGAAAAAACCAAAAAATTTGGAAAAATTTCAAATTGCTCCAGTTTTTCCCCCTGGTCATTAGAAAAATTCAATTTATTGAAAACACCTAAATTTTAGTAAATTAATTAAAATAGCACAATTTGTATTTTATTTATGAAGTATCATTAACTTCTGGGCATAAGCCGTAATGGCTTGTTTGAAGGTCATATGATATAGTTGATTTGTACATCTCTTCACTGGGCAGCCTATTGCTTCTTACTAATGTATTAAATTTCAATTAATTCACTTGAGAATAAATAATAACTATTTATGCAACAAGTGCTAAAAGTCGACGTTTATGCACAAGACATGAAAATTATAAAACGAAGCCGAAGGCTGAGTTTCATAACATTTCTCGTGCATAAAGGACTTTTAGCACGCGCTGCATACAATATTTTATCTACGACCTTAATTTTACTGTTATTATTCCATAAATATCAATTTAACAAAGGTTTGCATCTACGACACTTATAATTTATGTCATAATAAAAGTAGGCCATGCCACGCGGGCGAATGTTTACGAATGACAGTAGTCGAGGTCAGTTACGAAATGTAATTATTAATACTACACATGTGACTGTATTCATTACATAATGCTTTAATTATTTCAAAAACACTTTACCTGTAACGCAAGAAGTAACTGGAATAACTTTACAACTTCACTTCCAGTTCGAAATTGTAGTTTTATAACCTCACTTCACTTTTAGCACATGGACTAAAAGTAAACAGCTGATTTCTTTAACCACGCTAAACTATAAAACGTCACTTTTCATAAAACAAGCTAGCGCTAAAAGGCCTACTTTTAGTAGTGGTCGTAGATAAACCATTTTAATTTTCGAAATTATGGTAGATTCGAAAGATATATATCACTAAGTAACTCTACCAAGACAAATAATTCAAATAATAGACTATGTCAAACAGCACCAATATAGAATCTTAATTTCTTAAATCGATGATTAATAAACGACGCTTAAAAATAGGTAATCAAAAATGCATTCTTTTTCTATAAATTTGTTTCTGGAAAAACCCATCAAAATTTTATGAAAATTTACAACTCTTAATCACAGCTCATTGAAGTTCAAGATGCTGTAATCTTTATGTACGAGGCTTGTACCGTAAGTAATGTCTGTTGGCTTGTAATACCGTTAAATTAAGAAATATCTATAAAAAATCTCGTATTATATTTATTCCAACTTTGAACTACAAAACATAATTTTTCTACCATCTACGCACATTACTAACGTCAATTGTCGACTCACCAAACAGTTTTAAAGCCGTCCATGAATTTCAGAGGCAGAACAACCTTCTTTTTCCAAAAACTCGATAACTACTCTTTGTTTTAATTTACTATTCATACTGAATGAACCTGTCAGTTTAATAAACAACTGCCATAACAAAACAATAAATGAGCAAAGTCTTCCTTGATTATTTTGTTTGGCTTTTCCAGGCTAACAGGCATCACTTACGGTACAAGCCTCATAATATAGTGAATAATATAATGATCAAATGTGCAAATATCAGTCATTACACAACCCTCTTCGAATATGAAGTTAAGAACAGTAACTACACACTTTATCTTCCAGGCATGCAGACATGAATTCCACCGCAGACTTAAGGTGTACCATGCATGGAAGGCAAAGAATCGCAAGCGAACTACAATGGACGAGAACGAACGTGCACCACGTTCTGTTATGGATGCAGCTACTAAAACTCCTCGCATTCAACAAAAAACTGCTGTTATTGAAAACAGCCAACGTTTCTTCCGCATTCCATTTATTCGTCCCGGTGCAGCTGCAGCTGTAGATCAGCACAAGAGAGGTTGGTGGTTTGCACACTTTGATGGACAATACGTAGCCAGACAAATGGAACTCCATCCAGAGAAGCCACCAATTTTACTAGTTGCAGGTAAGTGTGTAAATACTCAAAATGTGTTCGAAGTGACTGAATTATCAAATAATTTTTCAGGAAAAGATGATATGCAAATGTGCGAGTTGTCTTTAGAAGAAACTGGATTAACTCGTAAACGAGGTGCAGAAATACTAGAAAACGAATTTAATAAAGAATGGGAACGCAATGGTGGCTCTACTTACGTGCGTCCTGTTGACCGCAAACGCTAATTAGTTACAATTTTAAGCAACTCTGTTTTAACAATGTTAGCTTCCGTAATTTATACTGCTTATGATTATTTTGCTACAGTAACTATGGTTTAATTTTTATTTATGTATGTGCATGAGGGGAATATAGTGTAAATTTAGTAAAACATTCATTATTTATTGTGAATAAAGCATTTATTTAGTATCTACTATTTTTAAACTATTTATACATTGAAAACAACTTGCAATTACAATAAATAACTATTTACTTTATACTCTTCACCTTCTTCTTCTCTCTGTATACTGACTCCCTCTGAACTAAAAATCCAAAATAGTAAAAATCTATCACATAAGATTTGCTAATTAATACTTACTATAAGGATCAAATTTTATAACTTCTAATTTGTCTCCCAATCTTTCTCTTACTTTATTAAATCTGTGACCACTTATAATACTTTCCATCTCAACCATGATTAATCTGTCAACAAAAATGTTCAGATAAGAAAAATAATAAGTACATAAAATAAATCATTGAGAATGAAATAATAATAATCAATCTAACATGTAACACTCAAAAAGTCAGCTACATTTAATAGTGTAAACATAAAAAACAGTCTTGCTAAAAATGTGTCTGCCTTGAAGTAGTCCTCCCAAATGAAACACTTTTACTGATAAATTGAGAACAACTAATAACTCAAATTGTTCTTATTAAATATGATTGCACCATTGACGTATTAAAAATTGAGACAAGTTCTGAAGTGAATGTTGTCGTTCTTGTTGTAGTTTGTAGTAGATTTCATTGTACGAGGAGTGTTCAAATTCAAACAGGAATTTATTTATAAAAAAAGTTATTACAATATTACAACGATGAAATAGTATATTACATACCGAGGTGGAAAGTGTTTCATTCCTGTCGAGAGATTAAGTAGGAATGAAACTTTTCACCGTGGTATGTATACTATTTTATTCACAACCACTTTATTCTAAACAATAATTGGAAAAATTATATTATGATACGACAGGTTGTGACGCGCATGAATGGATGAATGAACCTCCCAGTGTGCCTACCTACACAGCGGTCGGGAATGGATCGCGCATGAATGGATGAACGATATTCCCAGTGTTCCTACCTACACAGCGGTCGAGAATGGATTCATTTCCAACCGCTGCGACGGCAATCAGTTTTCCGACCGGTTGGAAAATTACAAGTTGGGAATAGCTCATTTTCCAACTTTTTAAAAGTCAGTAATGATCTTATTACATATATGGTTGCGGATAAACTATATTACTTTTCGACGTAATCTCCCTGCCTAGCGATGCACTTGCGCCAATGATCTGGAAGCTTTTTCATACCTTGCTGGAAGAAGTCTCCTGAACAGCTTCGATAACGTCATTTAGAAATGCAACAAAAAAAACCGTTTTTTTTAAACGAAGCGGTGTGGTTTTTTTTAAATACTTTTTTTTCAGAATTTAAGTGTAGTGAATAACAAGTAATATTCTTTGGAAAAACAAAAAACAGATATTTCTAATAAAAATAATACATTTCATAGGTAAAGTGAATTATAGAATTTATAATAAAAAAAACAAATACTTCTAAACAAAAATAATGCATTACATTTCATAGCCAAAGTGGATAAAAAGAAATTATAATATCGCAGAAATTACTCGCTAACAGACTTGGCTCACTCCTCAACTGACTCGGAGTCGGTATCCCTGCAGTTTACGTCGCCGATGTCACTGTCTGATGAGTGATGGATCGCTAACGTAACTTGATTCGTCGATCATATAGTAATATGTAATACTGAACATAGACACAGCCGCTTCTATAAAATTACTGAAACCACTGTTGGAGAAAATTTGGAAAGAGGAAAATTTCCTAAGGACTGGAAGGATGGGGTAATTATTAAACTGCCAAAAAAAGGCAATCTCAAGAAATACGATAATTGGAGAGGCATTACCCTGCTCAGTGTTGTAAGTAAGATCTTTTATAGTATTATACTCAATAGAATATTGCCAGTAATAGAAGAACAGCTGCGTAAAGAGCAATACGTGTTTAGAGCCGGTAGGTCATGCGTGGATCACATAATAATGCTACGAATAATACTAGAGCAGGCAATCGAATACAACGCACCACTGTACTTAACCTTTATCGCTTTTGATAGCCTGAATAGGGAATGCATATGGGCCACTCTGAGAAATAGAGGCATACCCATGAAAATAGTTAAACTAATTAAGGCAGGTTATAGCGATTACAAGTGCAGAGTAGCAGATAAGGGTTATTTATCAACAGCCTTTCGATCAACTACTGGAGTATGGCAGGGTTGTATCCTATCACCCATACTATTTATATTAGTGTTGGATGAAGTTCTCAGAAAAAGTGTCGACAGCGAAAAACAAGAAATAAGATGGAAACTGAATGAGACTCTAGAAGATCTTGACTTTGCCGATGATTTGTGCTTGCTGTCAGACAACGGACGTCACATGCAGGAAAAACTAGACAAATTAGTGACGGAGTCAAAGAAAGTAGGACTGCAAATAAACAGAAAGAAGACCAAATTATTGTGTATAAATGTGAATGTTCCCCCAGAGCATCAGGGTGGAAGGTGAACAAATACAGCGTGTAGATGAGTTTACGTACTTGGGAAGCGTGATGGCGGCAGAAAACGTTCAGATAGATGTGGCAGCCAGAAACGTGTTCATTAAGGCGGCTCTACACGTGTATAGTAGCTAAAGCAAGTTACTAAATCAAGTAGCTAAAATTTAGTAGTTTAGTGGAGCGAGTACGTTTACACACATTTTAGCATAATTGTTTAGTTGACGTTGACTTTTTCAAAATGGCACAACGTGCAATAATTCGTTCGTCATTAAAGAAATGTATTTTTCACTTATGTGGTGAATTGGCGGATATCATTTTTTATTTCTGCAACTCCAAATCCCACAATTCCCATAATGCCCTCAATTTGTTTGTAAGCCGTTTCTCGGGCTTATTTATTCCTGGTATTTCACAAACATTCTCTCTCTTGAAATTCTTGCACAAATTTTAATGTTGTAACTTCATTCCAACGGTACGCCATGTTTCAACAAATTATGTAGCGAACGACTGGTCTAACTAATACACTTTACTAAACTAACCTGTCTACACCTGTTTAGTTTGCGTTTAGCTACCGAAAATCGTACTGGGGGTACGCCACTTGCTCAAGTAAATACAACTGATTTCTATTCACTTGACTAAGCAGTTTACTAAATTCTTTACTTGCTCAAGTACTAAACCGTACTAAACGAAAATGTTTACATGATGCAAATAACTAAATTAAGCTACTTGATTTAGTAACTTGCTTTAGCTACTATACACGTGTAAAGCCGCCTTTTGGCTAAATAATATATGGCGTGCGAGTAACTTAAATATAATAATAATAATAATAATAATAATTCATTCATTCATTCATAATCTATAGCCTCTTTTACCTTTCGGTGTCGAGGACCATTCATACCTCGCGGGAAGTGCAACGGAGGTAATGCGCCGCACACGACTTACATTACGCTCCCCCGCATGCAAACATACCACACACACAACTTACATCTAACTTAACTAATGGATTCAAATCCACTGCCACTCCGAGAAAATTCTTGGATACGGCCAGATTTGAACCCATGTCCACCTGGTTGCTAAGCAGACAAGAAGACCACTCAACCACCGAGGTAGCCAATAATAATAATAACTTTATTAATTTAAAAATAAATATAACATTAACAAAATAAACTTATGAACTAGGCGAAGTCCAGTTCGATGGGAAATCCGAAGGAAATCCCACCGCCTGCTCCACTTAACCTAGACAATTTTTGCAACAATAATGTTCTGCAATTCGATTATCAGAATCATTACAAAGTATTTTTATTTTTGTCCAGTCGGCCATAAACTAGTATTGAAATTATGGATTTAAGAATACAACAAGGATTTAAAAAGAAAAAGGAGCAGGGTTAGGACAAAGTGGCTGAACTTTATTTCTAAAGTAGTAGTATGCAGTATGATGTATAGGCGGAGTTAATAGACCTTCATATATGAGGTGCAGATTATGTACATCAGTACGGAAGGTTAGCCTTTCATATAGATATGAAGGATATTTATTTACAATTAAATTATGATAAAGGCAACACGAATGTAAAGCACGCCTATACGACATACTTAACCAATTTAAAGTTACCAGTTTTTTAGTTACACTTTCACGTTTTTTAATGCCAAAAATAAGATGTACACATGAATTTTGTAGTTTCTGGATCCTCTTAACATCTATGGAAGTAAGAGAGTGACCATAAAGTGCATCACAGTAGTTCATTCTAGACAGGACCAGAGAGTTACAGAGTTGGATCTTAATTTTCTGATTGTAGATGTCGATTATGATATATGACTTTGATAGAGGCGTACGATTTATATATAAAGACTGAAGTGAGAGTGTTTAATTCTATCGTGAAACCAGTGCTGCAATATGGAGCTGAATCTTGGTTGATGACAAATGTGATAAAGCAGAAGTTACAAGTCTTTGTAAATAGATGTTTACGTAATATCCTGAAAATTTGGTGGGCAAATGTCATCAGTAACGAGGAATTATGGAGACGAACTGACCAAGTGGGTATAAATACCGATATAAAAAGGAGGAAGTATGGGTGGCTTGGGCACATGCTAAGGAAGGACATGAAGGTGATTAGTCGAAGTGCTTTCTACTGGAATCCGCAGGGCTACAGGAAAAGAGGCCAGCCAAGGGCTACATGGCGAAGAACAGTTGGAAAAGAGACTAATAGGTCAATACCACAACTTGAACAACTGGCTCGGGTGAAGAAGGACTGAAAAAACTATATCAACACCCTATGCTCCTCAAGGGGATAATGGGTTCTACTACTTTTTTAATTACGAAATACTATTAATTTACAGTAGAAGCTTGATTATTCGGATCTCGCTTAAGCGGAATGCTGCGTTATCTCAAACAAACACAATTTTTAAATCCTCTGCTTCATCCGTAACGTATCCTTTGCGTACACTGTTTTATCCAGAATGAACTAGAAAATGCTGGTACATACAGAATTAGGCATGTTGGAAGTTGCATTCTTTGCACAGATCAGTCTTTGTTTTCCTACAATAATGTGTACACATGCTAAATTTTCGTTTTTTCAAATATGTACATACACATGTACAATTATCCACAAAAATCAGTTATCCAAAACAAGTCCAGTCCACATTATTCCGGATAATCGAGCAAATACTGCAAAACTAACTAGGGATGGACCGATACCGATACTCGGTATCGGCATATCGGCCGAATTAGGGATATATCGGTATCGGTCATATCGGCCTTCCTTTTTGCCGATATATCAAAAGTTTCCTTTCAATATTTTAATATTTATTATAAGAAATGAACAATATAATGTAAATAATCAATGTGGAGTATAAAATATAAGTACTATCTAATATTGAAAATTCATTTTTTGTAAATTATTATGTAAAAATATTAGGCTCTCCATCAAGTGTGTTGCACCATGCAGCGACATATCTTCCAGCTTCTGGAATGCACTGCATCAGCAAAAAAGAAAAAGGTAAAAGTCCAGGGTCGTTTAAATTCGGGGTCAAATATAATGTACACCAAATTAAACCATACATCCCTAGCGCTGTCCACCAAAAAATTTAATGAACATCAAAAATTCTTAATCAACCCAAATTATTATACTTCGGAAAATGAGAACAGCACCACTAAAATAGCTATGTTGCGTATTGTTTTACCATTGCTTACATTTTAAATTCCATATGTCTATTGAGTTATGCGTCCGTGCTGTACATAATAAATATTCAATATCCATTTATATTTCGTCATCCTCGAAAAAACTACTTGTGCGTCAAATAATTATTCTGTTACTCCAAAAATGAAATAATCTCGCGCATCTCTCCATGTTGCTTCTAGACAGACTTCTTGCAGGCTTCACACTGCTTGGTAGCTTTTACAGTGAGTGTAATCAGCGTATTGCCGTATGAAAAGACATAATAAGTTTCATTTTCATTTTTGTTTTGTGAATTTTGTGTTAGATTTTTATATATGTATATTGATTTACTTCCAAGAATTCTTCAGACTTATTGCTATGTCCCCATTTATAAACGAGACCTAATAAAACATGATAGATTTTTCTTATAAGTGATATTTATGCTGAGAAGAATTATAAATCTGGCTATACTTTTAAAATTGAATGTGGTAAAAATATAGTAAACATCGTGTATTTTTGCTAAACATATAGTTTTTTAACTGCTAAGTAATATACAACACTGACGAAAATAAAATATCTGGGTACCATGTAAGAATTAAATGCGGAATAAAATTTGGTGAATATTTAGTATTTTTAGCCAACAAAAGTTATTTTTAGGAACAAATAATATAAGATACTAGCATGATGTCAATATTTGGTTGTCGCTCTAAGATTATGTATTTTCTTCATTTTGCTGAGCATTTAGTATTTTTGGGAAACAAAAGTATTTTTTTGTACGAAAAGATTGGGTAAATTTGGTAGACTGTTAAATACCACCCTTTAAATTCCCCCAGCTAGGGGCCCCTTGGGTCCCTCTTCAGCCAATAACAGGAATTTCAGAATGGGTGGAGAATGCAAGAGAGGCCAGGAAAGGTGGAGAAGTACTGCCCCGACATTCGCTTCAGAGAAGGTACTGTGCTGACTCAGGAAAACCACCTAAAAACCTGAATCAAAGAAGACGGCCAAGGGAATCGAACCCACGACCTCCCGAATGCTAAGCAGACGTGGTAGCCACTAGTCCACAGAGCTCGGTCCATCAGCAAAAACATTCGATCAGGCGATGCCATTTCAAGGTCTTGCATCATCAGAAATTGTTAACAATACTAACTAATAGGTCAAGAAAAAAAATTATTGTGTTAAATTGCGTTATTAAAACGAAATGACAAGAAGACACCTCCATAAGCAAACCTAAGCTAGAGTTTGTATTTAGGGGATTACCCCGCCCGAATCTAGCAAGCAGCGGCGCACACGTACTTGAATGTAGTCAAAAAGTAGTGGAGGGAGCAATGAGAATATATTAGTATCGGCCGATATATCGGTATCGGCCAAAAAACCCGTATCGGTCCATCCCTAAAAATAACTAGAAATTAGCTTCCGTATCGGTACATACATGTTTAAATAATACTAATGTGCAGCTAGAATATGTTAATTAGGCCATCACTATTTTAAAGAACAATTTTAGATACGAGGGGAACTAGAAAAATTATCTACCTAGCCACGATAGAAACAATTGATAAGCTTCATCTTGTAATGTCAAACATTGACAAGTCTTTCATTGTTGCATGAAAAATTTGATTCATATCAGCCAGTAATTTTATATTTTGTGGAGTGTTTTGTGTCTAAAAATGAGTCTATTGAAATTAGATCATCGAAGTGTAATAAAATTCCTTACATAGGAAGGCAACAATCCGAAAAAGATTCGCGAATGAATGATTGCGGTGTATGAAGACGATGCTCCGTCATATTTCACAATTAAATTTTGGTCAAAACAATTTCGGTGGGGACGGGAATCTATAGAAGATGATCCCAAAAGTGGAAGACCTGCAGAAGCAACAAATGTTGAAATATGCAAGAAAGTGGAAGTCATGGTTCTTGAGGATCGCCGTATAAAAGTCTTCACCATTGCTACAGCATTGGAAATATCCGAACCTAGCGTTTTGACAATATTGCACGACAAACTGGGCATGAGTAAAGTTTCAGCAAGGTGGGTTCCCAGATTATTGTCTCCTGAGCAAAAGCTGCGTAGACAGCAAATTTGTAGAAACAATTTGGAATCTTTGGAAGCGGACCCCGACTTCTGAATGCGGATAGTGACTGGTGATGAGACTTGGGTACATCACTGGGACCCTGAGACGAAATTAGAGTCTATGCAATGGGTGCATAAGGGGTCTCCTCCCCCAAAGATAGCCCGCACGCAATCTTCAGCTGGAAAACTCATGGCAACCATCTTTTGGGACATGCAAGGTATTCTTTTGATTGAATATATGCCTAAAGGCTCGACAATAACTGCAGAGGTTTATGGTAACACCCTCATAAAGCTGCGTACAGCTATTGTCAAAAAATGTCCAAATTTATCACAAGGTGAATCGCTCATTCTTCATGACAACACAACCGTGCATAAGGCCGCCAAAATCAAACCAATTCTGCAGGAATGCCGCTTTATTGAGCTAAACCATCCACCTTATAGGCCGGATCTGGCACCGTCCGACTTCTATCTATTCAGAAACCTAAAAAAGAATCTCAGAGGGCGTCATTTTGAAACAGATGAGCATTTGAAGGAGGCAGTCAAGGACTATTTTGAGACCCAAGAAGAATTTTTTTTTCAACGGGCATTAACTCTTTGAAGGACAAATGGCATAAGTGCGTTGAAGTTGGGGGAGATTATATTGAAAAATAAAATTAATTTAAAAAACCGTATGTAATTCGTTTCATAGTTAGGTAGATAACTTTTCTAGTTCCCCTCGTATCTACAGTAACATACCGAGAGATCAAATAAATTTATAATTAGAGTCGCCTGTGATTCGTGTAACATGTGTGGCAGTACTAAAGTGTATTATCAGTGTATGTCAAATTCGAGGTTAGTAGGTTAGGTTTTGTTTGTTATTTGACACAAACTGACGTAAAACTTAACCTGAAAATCTCGAAACTGACATAGACTGACAATACACTTCAGTACTGCCAAATATATAACACGAATCACAGACGACTCTAATTATAAATTTATTTGATCTCTCCGTAGTAACCAAATAATAAGCAAGAAATATTCAAGGGTAATAAGGTCTACACATTACCCTTTTGCTGTGACGTAACAATTTTCTCTCTTTATTTAACTATAAGGAATTGGACGAAACAAAAAATCTGCAGTTTTTGGTCAGGTCCCCTTTAAGTATGGCTTGCTTTATAATAGGGATGTCGGCGGGTACCCGGGTACCCGGGTCGACCCGGGTATATTTTCAGGACCCGGGTACCCGACTAGTTAATTATGTAATCTCTAGTAAGTGAGCCTTTTTCGGAGAAGATGATAAAAACTTAAAAACAGTAGGAATAAGCTCTAGAAACACATAAGCATACAGTAATAACCAGAATCACCCCATCCCATACTACATAATGTTTCTTGTTTCATATAATAAATCCCCTTCACGGAAATATTCAACCCGTCAATAGTACCATTAAATCGCGTCAGTATGCGATGAAGTAACGTAAACATCCTCTGTGTGATTTTGATGGGAGAGTAGGTACTATTTCAATTTAGTTCAGTTTAAAACTCGCGGCGTAACGAATGTTCCGATGTACGCTAACATTTTTTAAATATATTTCGGGTACCTTCGGGTACCCGGGTATTGTTTTCGGGTACCCGGGTTTCATTTTAGACCGGGTACGACATCCCTATTTTATAATACTGTCAAAAATGACAGTAAACTAACGCGCAATAACAAGCAAGCGAGCAAGCCTAAAATCTTATTTTAAGCGTTCGGGGCTTCTTTGAAGAGGAGAAACGTCGGATTCCATAGGTCAAGAATGTCTTGGTTTGAATAATGTGCTATTTAGAGCATCCCTTACATTTAAGGTTAGGTCTATATCAAATTCTTTCTAAAGTCTACTACCTGCGATCTAAATGATCTTTTTGAATTTCAATGCAATATAAGACATACGTTTTAAACGCTATGTTTTGTTATTTCTGACGTCACAGCAAAAGGGTAATGTGTAGACTTTACCACAAAAGGTGAAAATTTTTTGAGAATTTTTTTTGTTCACATGCAAATTATTGCGTTTAAATTTCTCGAAACCAAAATTGCGTTAAAAATTCTGCGAGACCGCAGGTCGAGTGGAATTTGAGCAGTTTTTGTTGAGAGAAATTTGCAATAATTTGCATGTTCACGAAAAAAATTCTCTTAAAAATTTTTGCCAGGAGTGGTATTTGGAAAGATTATTCAACAATATGGGTAGATGACTTTTACCGTGTTCGACAGCACACATTTTTAACGTTTTCCACTATTAATTCAATACTGAAGCTTCCAACATGATTATTATGAGTTCTTAGAACGACGCTGATTTGCAAACTTTGACTTTAACGTTTTGGTGAGATGCCAGTCAAAGGCTACTCACTAAATTGAAATTATTAACACCAATCGGGCTTGCATGAAAACACTTTGACATTAGGTGTTTTCAATGACAGTCAATTTTGATTGTCCGTTTCTGACAAATTGAACAATTTTCATTGGTTCGTTCATTAGTGTTGAATAATCATTGCCAGTGAACTGAACAAACTGTTCATTTTTAACTGATTTGCAAATAGTCAAATAGGGAATGAAATTGCTAAATTGCATTGACACAGAATAGCCTAGATCAAGGATCGGCAACGAGGTGCTCGCCGACACCTGTTTTTAAAGTATCCCCTGCTAAATTCGCCTCAGCAAAAATATTAAGCACAACAGTAATAGCTTTTCAAAATACTACAGTACTGAAAATTATAAATTCCATAAGAGCTGTAGCAACATGACACCAATTAATTAAATTATATTTACAAGATTATCTAAAATTTCATGATTTTCCTACTGACACAAAAGTGTGATGACTTATTATAGGAGAAGTACTTGAATTTGTTACCTACGGTGGAGTTTCTAAGAAAAATATCTTGCTTACAGTTAGAACATAACATTTGGTTACTTGATCTGAGATTTTTTTTTACTGATTTAACAAGAAAATTTAGTGAATTAAATTTAATATTGCAAGGCAGAAACCACCATGTTTCTCTAATGATAGTGCTAGAACTTTATTCAAAACTAAATTGGCACTATGGAAGCGTCATGTAATGGAAAAACTACCAATTTCCCAACGTAGAAAAATAGTAATATTTCTACTATGTACTGTTCTACTGTTCATTTTCGCAGCATTTTGACACCCTCCCGGAAGAGATTAGCTTTAAATATCAGGAATTTTCTGAACTCAATTAATTTTCAATATTTTTCATAAATCCTTTGGCTCTACAAATAAAGATCGGTCTGCGAAAATTCCAAACTATTTTCAAATTAGTAATGTGAAATTGAAATTGAATATTAGGTATAGATCTAGAAACTGATATATTTACCTATTTTTAAGATCCCGTCAGAACGATGAAACATTCTGGAATTTAGTTGATGAGAATAACTATCATTTATTACGTAAATATGCTCTTTTGCTTGCAAAACTGTCTCCAAATGTGAAATATTTAAAATTGCAATTATTGCGGCTTATCAATTATCATTTAGACAACTGCGTAAGAATCTAGAATTCTAGTTACGTGTCGAATTATAATAGTTTAGTTGAAGATATGCAATACAAAGTATCACATTAAAGTTTTCTTATATAAAGTATTGGATGCATCTTCAGCTCAGAATTCCCCATTCGAGCAAAATTAATGGAAGGTGTTGTCTGTCATAAGCCAGCCATGCGGGGTGCCCTTCTCAGTGAAAAGGTGGCCCAGCCTAGTCCAGATAAATAAGTTGAGAACTGAACGTAGCAATGTTTATTTGTATATGTAAATTATGCACCATATAACTTTAAATTTGCTATACGGTTTGCAGTATTTGTGATATGTTAGTATTAACTGTAGCTGCTATCAGTAAGCTTGTTTGATTAAAATACAGTGTACAGTTTATGTAGGTATGTACATGTATTTTCAGTTTATATTTGGCTGCATTGCATTGACTATTCGTCTAAATAAATGAATAATGAACCACAATTAATGAATTATTCCATAAGTAAACTATCTAGAACTAACTATTCATTCCATTAAACTGAAATTCCGATTTCAGCTGTATTATTGACAAATTGTATGAATGTCTGCTTACATACAACGTTAATAAAAATTCACCATAATATGCATAACATTATATATACTGTATATTACTTACTTGCTTCTGACACGTTTAAATAAAATATTTGTTAAAAACATCGCCTATAAACTATATCTAGAATTTTTCTTCTCCAATTTTCAGGTTAGGAAGACACCTAATGCATATGGCAAGGTTGCCACCAGTGTTGCCATATCGACTAAACATTATTATCGTACGACAGTAGTAAAAATTATCACTTATAATACCATGAGTAGTCAACGTTATGTCGAATATTTTTGCTGTGGTTTCACGAATGTCCATTGCGCTTAGGTTCGATTAGGACGAGTGCGCTAGCACGAGTCCTAATCCTAAGCGCAATGGACATGAGTGATACCACCGCAAAAATATTCTACTTAATTGTGTCATAACTGACGTTTTTTCTAGAATTTCAAGCTGAATTCAAAAATGTAATAATATACCGGGTGTTCTATTTAAAATAGGAGTTAATAAAAAAAAGAAAAAAAAATCTGGTGTGATACACGCACACAACTTCCTTTTACAGTGATCTTATAACGGGTACTTGGTAACTGGTCTAACTGAAAACTGGTCTAAAATGAGTTAGACCAGTTTACACTTTTGCGTTCTTAAAACTGGTCTAACTGAAAACTGGTCTAAATTGAGTAGACCAGTTTACACTATTGTGTTCTTAAAAGTGGTCTAACTAAACTGGTCTAAATTGAGTTAGACCAGTTTACACTTTTGAGTTCTTAAAACTGGTCTAAATTGAGTTATTAGACCAGTTTACACTTTTGTATTCTTAAAACTGGTCTAACTTAAAACTGGTCTAAATTGAGTTAGACCAGTTTACACTTTTGAGTTCTTAAAACTGGTCTAAATTGAGTTAGACCAGTTTACACTCTTGTGTTCTTAAAACTGATCTAACTTAAAACTGGTCTAAATTGAGTTAGACCAGTTTACACTTTTGAGTTCTTAAAACTGGTCTAAATTGAGTTAGACCAGTTTACACTTTTGAGTTCTTAAAACTGGTCTAAAATGAGTTAGACCAGTTTACACTTTTGTGTTCTTAAAACTGGTCTAAATTGAGTTAGACCAGTTTACACTTTTGTATTCTTAAAACTGGTCTAACTTAAAACTGGTCTAAATTGAGTTAGACCAGTTTACACTTTTGAGTTCTTAAAACTGGTCTAAATTGAGTTAGACCAGTTTACACTCTTGTGTTCTTAAAACTGGTCTAAAATGAGACTGTAAGGAATGTAAGAAGACCAAGCGTTTCTGTGAAAGTGATAGCGGGCCTTTAATAATAGCGGATTAGAGCCCGAAAGGAGTAATGGCTTTCTTATTTATTGATTTTTGAGAGATTGAGATAATATGTGGTTTTATTGGGCGTAAATGGGCATGACACGTTCGTGTTTGGAGCAGCGTGATTGGATGTTCATAACGGTTTAGAAAGCTATTTACGTTTGTTTTTTGTTTAATAGGAAATATATTGCAGGAAATCGTTTGATGCCACGCGCTAATCATTAAGAAAATTGAATTATTCAATATGGCATCCAGCATGGCCCTCTAAAAGTAAAAACCAACCACACTGCATCAGATGATCGTTTCTTAATTTCTTTTGGCAAAACGTGTGAGAAAATTGTGTTTAAAAAACACTGCACTGGATAATATCCAACACTTGTACAGGGTGATCGAATTTTGGCGCCCCGGAACTAAAAGTCTGCTAAAATTTTGCAAGAATGGGAATTTTTTTTTATGCATTTCTCAGAAAATACTTCCGCTAATGTGGAACTGTGCAGTTTTAGAAAAAACGTTGTTTGATACTCGACTGCGAAATTCTTAGGCATTCTCGAATGCTGTAGAATACGTGTTTTCTATCAAATTTTGTGTTAATTTGTGGTCATCACATACATATTTTGATAAATTTTACAAGAACTTTTGAATTTTGTTTATCGAAATGATGATGGCAGAAGATTTTTCAATGAAAGAATTTCGCAGTCAAGTATCAAACAACGTTTTTTTCGAAAACTGCACAGCTCCACATTAGCGGAAACTCAAAGAAAATTTTGTCTACATTGTGACCTCTTCTTTAATAAAAATTGTTGAACGTAAAAGTATTTTTTGTTCTAGATTGTAAAAGACTTTTTTGTAAAATCGTATTAAAATAAGGTCATTTATGCATTAATTAAATAGTGTCTTTTGCGCCCTAAGGCCTAAAAAACCAGCATCACATTAGCAACCAACAACAATTTGATTTTTGAGAACGAATCGTGCCATTTATTTTTTCAAAGCTTTAAGGTGGATTTTACAAAAAATCTTATTTGCATTTCGGGCGTGAACGGCGATTTTGGCCCTTTGACGTTTTATAATCCCTCGGCCCTTCGGGCCTCTGGCTTATAATTCCGCCGCGGGAGAAAATAGCCTCCTTCACGCTCTTAGTACAAAAATAGCTATTACATCCAGTGAACAAAAAACAATCACTTTGACAACCGATTTAGGTCATGTAAATGTCAACATTTTTTATCGGTGTTCGAAAAAAAGTTTTTAGCAGCGGCCGGCCACACCCGCAAAATATTTTCTTCGGGTTGACCTAATATTCTTAAAATAAATTTATTCACATTGTAACTATTCGAAATAAATATTTTGAAGTTACCTCGATAGAATTTCGATGATACTTCGCTTTGTTATAACTAGAACTTCATAAATTTTCACTTGTAATACCATGAGTAGTCAAAAGTTATGTCGAATATTTTTGCTGTGGTATCAGGAATGTCCATTGCCCAATGGACATGAGTAGTGATACCTCCGCAAAAATATTCAACTTAACTTTGATTAAGAATGGTATTCGAAGGAAAATTCAACGAATATAACTGTAAAAATTCATTTTGAGAGCAATTTATTACGTGAAATTTGGATTGTTGTCAGTTCGTTTCCATAGGAGCAACCAAAACGAAAAATTATAATAAATGCCATCACAATGATAATGTCAAAAAATTATGTCGCCAGGATCACTAGTTGTTATGTAGAAAAATGATGTCGCTTGGAACCACTAGTGGTTATGTCGATATAATTCTTTTTTATTGGCTGAAAACAGAACAACGCTACATTGTCATAGGTCTATTTGAATTATTCGACAGATGTGTTGACTTGTCATGAAAATATTAAGCACCGTTGCATACAGAACATTGACTGCTAAATTTTGCGCTGAATTTTCATGTAAATTATTTAGAACTTGTTCTAAATTTTCTGGTAAATATGCGTGTAAAGATGCGCAGAAGTATCGTAATCAGACTAAACTGCAGCGCATGACGCGGAATGTAAACACAAACATAACCTGCATTTTATTAGCATTGTTTAACCGCGTGTTTAGTGTTGGCGCTCCTATCTAAGATAAATACTCTAACCCAACCTCCGAAAATAGCTAACAACGACAAATAACATGAAAACAAATGTATACTTCAACCAATACCCTCTAAGAGGGCACCGTTCGACTTGCTACTACGCATGTGCGCATGCCAAATTTAACATCAAATTTAGCACACGTTGCAAACAGGAAATTGTGTTTTTGAAAAAAATTATCAGTGAATTTATTTGAAAATTTACAAGTAAATTTTGCATAAAATTTAGCGTTGTGTCATACAGGATTTAGATATAAAACCTCATCTTCTCTTAATATTATTTCTTGATATTTTTTACTAGAGTCGCTTTCCATAAATTTGGATTTAGCGCGCTATATTAAGCGTATCTGTAAATCGGATGCATGGAATGTAAGTTTAGTAACATGCACCAATTTTTATCAGAAATATTTTCTGAGAAATGCATAAAAAAAGATTCCCATTCTTGCAAAATTTTAGCAGACTTTTAGTTCCGGGGCGCCAAAATTCGATCACCCTGTACAAGTGTTGGATCTTATCCAGTGCAGTGTTTTGTAAACACAATTTTCTCACACGTTTTGCCAAAAGAAATTAAGAAACGATCATCTGATGCAGTGTGGTTGGTTTTTACTTTTAGAGGGCCATGCTGGATACCATATTGAATAATTCAATTTTCTTAATGATTAGCGCGTGGCATCGAACGATTTCCTGCAATATATTTTTTATTAAGCAAAAAACAAACGTAAATAGCTTTCTAAAATGTTATGAACATCCAATCACGCTGCTCCAAACACGAAAGTGCCATGCCTATTTACGCCCAATAAAACCACATATCTCAATCTTTCAAAAATCAATAAATAAGAAAGCCATTACTCCATCGGGCTCTGATCCGCTATTATTAAAGGCCCGCTATATCACTTTCGGTCTAGGACATTTGAGCGCTGCCGTTTGGGCGCGGCCGTCTGGGCGCGGCCGTTTGGGCGCGGGGACACTTGGGCACGAGACACTTGGGCGCGAGACACTTGGGCGCGAGAAAGGGTCAACATTGGGATTCAGGAACACATTAAGTGTGAATAATTTCAATTTGGCATAAATAAACACACATTTATTAAATCATTATTTATCCTGAGTAGTTAATGTAATTAATCAAACAATATTAAAAGAATAATCCAATTATTTATTGAAACAGTTATGAGATTAATTTTAAATAAGGTGGTAGTATGTACCTATATTAGATAAATTTTGAAATAAATCCGAATAAAAATAAAGAAGGTAGAATATTAGATTAGTTTTGAAATAATTCTGAATACATAAAAAAGGCAGTACCTATGTTAGATATGAAATAATAATTCTGAATTGAAATAAAGATGGAAATAGATTATATATAGGTGTTGAAAATAATTTTAAATAAAAATTCATTTATTGTGCTGGTAAATGAATAATGCTGTGCTACATTTAATCGATTGATGGTTCTTATGTTTAATATGTTTCTAATATGTGTTCTGTTTTGACCGAAACTAGTCGACTTCCAGTTTTGTTTATAATGATAATTAGAGCTAGGATAGTTAGGCAAACTGCCATTTTTAGTAAATGGAAGGATAAAAGGCAGACCCAATTTTAAATCTGTTTTAGAATGCGTGAAATTCAAAAATGCCTTTTGGTGCCTTTTATGATATATTAAATTAGAATTTTAAGAAATTTAGTACTTACATTTTCAATTTAAAAAGAATGTATTAGCAATTTTCCAAGAAAGTGCACATTTTAAATTTTTGAAATAAATTGTGAAAAGTATTATTCCCAAGCACTTACAGGTAAGAGGTTTAGTGGGTTTAACCCTATATTGTTACCGGCTGAAAATTTCTCAGGATTATTTTCTTGAGATTAATTTTAATGAGGGTACCAGTATTGTCAGGAGAAAGATTTCTACTGAATCAGCCAGTTTGTCACAATTTTTGAATGGGTTAACATTGTGATTTGTGAAGTGCATCGATTGTATTTCTCAGTTAAACTTCTTTTAATTTTGCATTTTTTTATTTTTGCCTTTTTTTACTTTATTTTTGCCTTTTTTAGTTTATTTTTGCCTTTTTAGTGCTTTTTTAAATCCTTTATTTTGCCTTTTTGCCTGCCTTTTTCGAGACTTTATTTTGCCTAACTATCCTAGCTTTAATGATAATACTTAACAATAAACCTTAAATTTTAAAGTAATCAATTATTTTCCTTATGTTATGAACCGACTAACTGAAGATAAAAGCAGAAATAAGAATAATAATAAATAATCATATAAAAAGATTAATTTTAATAATCAAAATTTATTTTTGACATTTTTACCATTATAATACATATTATTCTTAAAGTAAATATATACAATTTTTTAAAATATAAACAAGAAGCATCCACGCATTTATTTCATAATTGTACGAAATGCCTCTTAAAAATTCTAGAATGTCCCTATTGTTTACGTCGTCTACATGATTATATTGATTATTATAATCTTTAACCAAATTTGTTATTTTCTAGCAGCCTGGATAAATTTTTGTTTTTTTTTCAATGGGCTCATTTCCCGCAAGTAACTGTTCATAAGCAACATCTCTCTTTCGTTGAATAGTTTTCAGGCTGTCGACGAATCTCCAAATGGTTGGATGGTTTATCAATAGCTCTGTTTGTACACAATCTCTATTCATATATTCTTTGTTACTTATTATTTTAATGTAATAAATCTCCGCAAAAGATTTGCTAGTATTTATCGGAAAGTTAAAATTTTTAACTTGCTTTAATAATTTTCTAATTTTTGACAATTAATATTTCTATACTAAATTTTTGCCGCCCGCCACCTCCTTGAACGTGCTTTAGGTAATTTTGTTATTTAAAATAAATTTTCAGACCTATGAATAGTAAATCTAGCTAATACCAATATACGTTAATTAATTTCCTCGCGCCCAAATGTCTTGCGCCCAAGTGGCTCTGCGCCCAAGTGTCTTCGCGCCCAAACGGCCGCGTCCGAACGGCCGCGCCCAAGCGGCCGTGCCCAAATGTCCGGCTCCGATATCACTTTCACAGAAACGCTTCGTCTTCTTACATTCGTTACAGTCTCATTTTAGACCAGTTTTAAGAACGCAAAAGTGTAAACTGGTCTAACTCAAGTTAGACCAGTTTTAAGAACGCAAAAGTGTAAACTGGTGTAACTCAATTTAGACCAGTTTTAAGAACACAAAAGTGTAAACTGGTCTAACTCACTTTAGACCAGTTTTAAGAACTCAAAAGTGTAAACTGGTCTAACTCAATTTAGACCAGTTTTAAGTTAGACCAGTTTTAAGAATACAAAAGTGTAAACTGGTCTAACTCAAGTTAGACCAGTTTTAAGAACGCAAAAGTGTAAACTGGTCTAACTCATTTTAGACCAGTTTTAAGAACTCAAAAGTGTAAACTGGTCTAAGTCAATTTAGACCAGTTTTAAGTTAGACCAGTTGTAAGAATACAACAGTGTAAACTGGTCTACCCAATTTAGACCAGTTTTAAGTTAGACCAGTTTTAAGAATACAAGAGTGTAAACTGGTCTACTCATTTTAGACCAGTTTTCAGTTAGACCAGTTGCAATAGACCCTCTTATAACTAACCAAAAATTTTATTTTAAATTTTTAGGCATTTGTCAAAAATTTTCAAAAATGACCAATTCTACAAAAACGGTACAAAATAGAGCGATAGTTAAAGAGACAAATTTTCTCTAGAAGTTTAAGCTGAATTCAAAAATGTAATAATATACCGGGTGTACCGAGTTAATAAAAAAAATAGTAAAAAACAAAAGAAACCCATTTTAGAAGTATTCAACTGAAAAATCACCTATTTCACATTAAAAATGTAATAAAAATGTGAAGTTTGAAAAAATTCGTTAGAGACGTTTTTGAAAAAAATCGAAAAAAACTGAAAAATCACAAGAGTAAACAACTACTTCCGGTTAAGCGATTTTCGTCAAAAGCTTGCTGTCGCATCTACAGAGTACGCAAAACTTATATATGGAATTTCAACGCCATACCTCTTTTCGTTTTTGAGATATTCTGTTCACAGACACACAGACAGACAGACACACAGACAGACCAATGAAAAAAAATATGTTTTTTTGGGTTTAGGGGACTCTAAAACGTGAAGATCTGTTGAAAACTGAATTTCGAATTTTTGGGGTGAATCCAATACTTCCTTTATTGTAAAAGGAAGTAAAAATAGAAAAGATAACAAAAGAAACCCATTTTAGAGGTATTCAACTGGAATATCACCTATCTCACATCAATACACATTAGAAATGTAATAAAAAAGTAAAGTTTGAAAAAAATCGTTAAGAGCAGTTTTTAAAAACAATCAATGACAGTTCGTCTGTAAATTGTACAGCTGATTGCAAATAAAACTGGGACAGCTAATATGTAATATTGTAATATGAAGTACAATAACATATCAAATACTCGTAATTATGTTCCTTTCCTTATGCTTCTATCTTTAATAATATTTTATGTATTCACCTACGGAAATATAAGTTAGAGAAAGTTTCACACGTTATTAAAAACGCAAAAAGTAGTCTCAAGACTTGTCCCACTTTTATTTGCAATCAGCTGTACATGTAACCGTTTTGTTAAGGCATTGTATAATTTTGCATGATTTAAGTAGGTAGGTAAATGTAGTCGGTCGAGTCGTCTATGTTGATGTTGTGAAGGCGACGATTAAACGAATTTATAAACAAGTTTAATATATTGGTTCTTGAAGCAAGACGTGTTTCCTTGAACTTTATATACAGGGTGTCCCGTGAGTCGATGCCCATAGCTTAAGAGCTCAATAGTTAAGGAGTTATGGGCAATATTAAATTTAACAGAGTATGTAGAATAAAGTAAAGAGCATGTTGAATAATAGTATATTAAAGTATGAGTGGATAAAAAGGTCTTTAAAACACGCGCGAGTTTTCGAGCACGACGGCGTAGCCGGAGTGCTCGAAATAGAGCAAGTGTTTTAAAGACCAGTTATCCACGAATACTTTACGCTATTTTTTATTATACCTGCAACACTGGAAATAAATTACGCACTAAAAACTTAGAAATAATTTTTGTCGTGATAAATCGAGAGGGCATAATAATATTGCTACTATAGTTACGAGAATTGTTTACGTTTTTGTCGCGTCCACGTCAGTTGTTGCATTCAGTCGTGTCAGCAAAATAAAGATAGCGATGAAGTTATAATGTTACCTATATACCTTGTTTCCTTGACAACCTTTACAGCTCGGCGTGCTTTAATCGCCTGTTTTCGCACGCTCAGACGTGCTTTAGACGGCGATTCTGATGCAGGTATAATAAAACGTAATTAATGTTTTATTAATTATGATTTTTTTATTACAACACAAATTTAATTAAAGTATTGGTTCAGAATGTCCCCCCGCTCACAACACATTCTTGCTCTTCTAATAATTAAAGACGTAGCTCTCTGAAGAGTATTTGGGTCGCCTCGTATCAATGCAGCTGCAGCCATAAATAATATTTTAAATTAGCTCATCTCTAGTTTGTGGTTTATTAGAATACACTAGACGTTTCATGTGTCCCCAAAGATAATAGTCGAGACGTGTTACGTCTGGTGACCTCGGAAGCCAGAGAACTGGACCACCTCTTCCAATCCACCGGTTAGCAAAGTTGTTATTTAACTACTCTCTTACATTTATACCAAAATGGGCTGGTGCGCAATCCTGCTGAAACCACATGTCAACTCTGTTCTGAAGTGGAACACGTCCATTAATCCTGGCAACTCGTTTTGTAAAAAATGTAGATAATGCTTGGACGTTAAACGTTCTTGAAATACGAATAGCCCAGTAAGAAGGTTATTGAGAACACCACATCGAATATTCACAGAAAAGCGATGTTGAAAATGCGTTTCCCCGGTTTCAAAAGGGTTTTCAAGTGCCCATAAATGTAAATTTCTGTTAATCGTATTTCCATCTTTAGCAAACGTGGCTTCATCCGTAAACAGAATTCGCCCACAAAACTGTTGGTGTGCAATCAACCAACGACAAAAGTCAACACGCGCTGCATAGTCTGCTGGTTGTAAATGTTGAACTGATTGTATGTGATATGGGTACAAACCAAAATTGTGTAATGTTCTCCACACTTTCATTCTACCAACATGAACACAATTAGATATTCTTCGTACGCTAGTAGAGAAAGTATTTTCGATCATTTTAAGAATAGCTTCTTCTTCGGCAAGTTCTTGCTGTCCGGGATGTTTTGCAGTAGCTTTAGGAAAATTACCCTTTTCTGTCAAATGACGATACACTTTCTTATTAGGTATTCTTCGATCAGAAAACCTCCGCTGATAGTCCCGCACTGACGCTCCTTTATTTTCGTCACAGTATCCGTAAATAAAGTGAATATTGGCATATTCTTTAATCTTAAAATAACAACGTCAAAGAATAAACAATATCATCACAACAATATAACAAAACAATTACATGGCCTACCAGATTTATTTACTATTAAATTTAATATTGCCCATAACTACAATATGACAAACCAATTACATGGACTACCAGATTGATTTACTGTTAAATTTAATATTGCTCATAACTCTTTAACTGAGTTTTGGACAAAAGTGTATTACGCACTTTCGACTTAAAATTGTCCAAGAAATACGCTCTTAAGCTATGGGTATCGAGTCACGAGACACCCTGTATAAGCGTATATTGTAAGATAATCACCAAATGGTGTATTATCTTACAAGTGATGACCCCGACGTGATATGAACGTGCAACCTTCTAACGTTTATACATAAGCATATATTGTAAGATATAACCATCAAAGGGTGCATATCTTACAAGTGGTGACTCGAGAAGTGTGATGTCAATCACTTTCTACCCCTGGAGCAGCCAAGGGCCTGGTCGTGTCTTGTCCAAAAATCTGGAGTTTCCGTGAACTTCCACAACCTGCATCCAGCTGAATCCAGCCTGCCCGCTAAGCTGCCGACCACTGGAAAAACCGTGGCCTTGTCCTGTTTACTACAACACCGGCAATCAGTCTCAATCCAGTCTATAACCCTATAAATGTCACTAGCTTTTCAATTCACCAAAATTATCGTATAATAAACATCGCTAGTTCATTTCTGGCACTCCAACGTAGCCTTCCGTGCGGCTCTCCTGTCGTTGCTAACTCCACAGTCTTCGAATAGTAGGTTTTTTCCAATTGAGAATTGAAGCAATTGACATTTCACGACGCTCGTGCACGTGTGCTTTCAAGGCAACCTTGTTTGTGCACAGATCTCGCAAATGATGCGATCAAGTGCAAAAAGAAACTATATTCTTCTCCAAACAACGAAAAATGATCTTCCAATCTTCCTAAAGCATTCACTTACACCAGCCACGGTTTAAAATATATGGAAACACTGTTATTAACTATAACAGTATAACTACTATCGTTTAATCCGAACCAAAGTTAATTTTTCGAAAAAATTATCTGTAGCATGTACAATCTATCCGGTTTTGTGCAAACTTGCACAGCCTTCTTCCGCTTTCGTTGTTCACATATCCATGCCCCATGTCGACCGATTGCGTTCAGCGTCCACAACCTACTCTCGTTTATCACACGTATTCATAGCCTGCATTGGTCGAGTGTGTACAGCAGCCGCTTTCGCGGCCTGCTCCTGTTGATCGCACGTATCCAGTCTATATTGACCGGATGCGTGCAGCAGCTACTTCCGCGGCCTGCTTTCGGTGTTTGTACACGTCCACGGCCTACGCTGGCCAGACACATGTACCAACTGCTTCCACACCATTGTTTTCTTTTGGATGTACATTCACATGTAAATATGCATAGCCATTTTCTGGCAAATTTATTTTTCCGTGGCATGTTTTGCACTTTAATTATCGGCCACTTTCGCAGTTCCAAGCGCAACCTGCTCTTGGTGCCCACGTGCCTTCATTACCTACACTGCCCCGATACGTGCAGCAAACCCTTGTGCTCGGCCACTTCCTAACCCTTGCACATCCACAGTGATATTCGCAACCTGCTACCGCTGTCCACGTACACCCATGACCTACTCTGATCCATACATTCAGCGGCCACTCGGGCTCGGTCTCGTATCATCTCCACGCCTCATTCGGTTACTATAATACAACCTGCACACTTGCAACTTCATGATATACATCGGTCGCTTGTTGGACAGCGCATACACAGCAACCTCACACGCACACTTCTACAGTTGTAAACATCCTTAAGATTTTTTAAAAATTGGTAACACAAATAACTACATGCCACTGGAAGACATTGCCGGGACAGTCAGTTTTATTCGGCTGATCCCGCCTACTATGTTGATCAACAAAGCTTCTACGCTTCCATGTGTTTATTTGTTGCTTTCATCTCTGAAGTAGAAAAAGAAGCTCAATCAACGACCCAGACTCGTGTAACCAGTGGCAGTGTAAGTGTAGTGTTGTGTTCTTTTTATTTAATGTTACCTTTTATTATTGTTATTATTATCGTTTATTGTTATTATGTTTTAAGGATAGTTGAAAAGATCCAGGAGGTTTTGTAGCTAAATATAATCCTACTAGTTTCATGCGGGATTATATTGGTTTTCCAACCTGGCCTCCCTACCTCCTTTTCTCTTCTTGGGGGGGGGGGGGGGGGGGGGGGGTTATAAACAAGTTTAATATAGTCACGGCATGACAAACAGTCATTTTATGAATTAAATTACGAAGTGACCAACTATTCTCAATGCTGGCCTGATTTGAAATAGCTTTTTAATTTCTGGTTGGAATACTATACACATTTATCGTAATTTTTTAATTAAAAGCTTAATTTCTGAAATACTCTTTGGAATAAAGTATGACATGATATGTTTTATCCGACTTTTTCCACTGTCACGAGTGTTTATCACAAGTATGACATGTTCGAGCCAAAATAAAAGAAATTTAAAGCTTTATATATGCCTGTAATAAAATAAAGGGTGTTCCATTTTAAAATATTAAGAAAATAAAGATTCAATGTATTGAAATTTTAACCGATATTTTGAACACCCTGTGTTAAAATATTCCGTTTTTATGACACTTTAGTAAAAACATTCAAAAGTCGAAAACGTTCAAACATGAAAAGTTAGAATTGAACGTAGAACTTATAGGGGCTTAAATAGCCATAAATATATACAGGGCGTTCCATTAAAAAAATGAATGTTTTTTAACTAAAATTTTTTGGGACAAAATAATTTTTAAATGTACTCCTTTCAATCGCATTGGGGGTACTTAAATCGAACTTTTTACCGGAAAATAACGGAAAGCGTGGTCGAAGACCGGCGCACTAAATGGGCACACTGTATATGTGTTTCCATACTTTTGCCCACCACTGTAAATGAAAATTTTAATTTTCTCTATGAATATTTCTTATTCGCTATTTTTATATGCTTGGTTAAGAAATGATTATTCTAGATGGCCCTTCAAAACGAAAATACTTTAATGTTACCGTCAGGCGTAATGTAGGCAATTCCAATTTTAAATGATGTAGCTATCGTAAGTTGTCAAATCACTTAACGCACTTAACCTTCTTTACTCTTCAAAGCTACAAACAACTTTTTATCAGTAGGTACTTACACGAATTTTATCTCTTGTTTCAAGTAGCAATGATGAAAGTCCATTTTGCTAGCAAAGCGTAAATTATTTTTTAAGTTTCACCTGACCCACCTTTGCAAAATGGATCCATTCAAGGCATCTGTGAAAACTGTTCGACTAGTTGTAAATAACCAGTTTGCCTCTAAAGAACCCTTTCAAATTGTTACAATAACCGCATCGACAGTCCTTCTCACAGTTTGGCTATACAACTTTATATTTCAAGATGACAGTAAGAAATATAAAATAGAAAGATGTTGAACAATAATCATTCTTTACTTTTCGTAGGCATACCGGTGCGAGCAAAGAAGGCTTTTTTCAGGTGGGTAAAGTTAATTCCAGCTGTGAAGAGAGAAATAGATTTTCAGTTAAATAAAGTACGTAACTCCCTAGAAGATGATGTGAAAGAACGAACTAAGAATTCAAAGTACATTACAGTACTTCCAGAAAGTGGTCTCGATAAGTCTCAGATAATAGAAATTGTGAATGATAATTTAAAATATGGTAAGTTACCTCCAAAGACATGAAATTAAAAAAAAACAATTAAATACTGAACCAGATTTATTTGGACAAGACAGTTGTAGTCAAATTGTCAGCTTTCTTCATTTTAACCCCTTTGCTTCGAATCTTGCTCGGAATATAAATGTGCCACAGGTTCTACTTTTCTGGAAAAGTTAAACTAATTACTACTTTATAATTATGCTTATCGAACTACAATTTATTGTTGTCAATTGAAAGAATTAGAAGAGCATATTTGAATCGCTCTTGTGTTACGCGTATTGTTAAAAATGTAACAGCGCAATAGGTCAAAGATTCCAGGGTGTAAGCTTTGGCTTGGCTACTTGTCAGCGTTCTAAACAAGTTAAATCCTGTCGCACGCTGGCCTTGCCACTTATGTGTCTGGTTTAAGAGCAATCGCATTAAAAAATGGAGTTGTAACAAGAACAACTATTATTACTAAGTGAAATTAATACTAAACTACTACACTTTTTTAAATTATATATTAACCAGTTCAGCATTACAATGCTATTCATGGCTTTGATAAATTACATATACTACATAGCATTAAATATTATCGTGACTATTCAATTCACCTGTCGTCTGTCAAAAAGTGACTAATGAAAATCCACAATTTGACATTTCTTGACCAATCAAAAAAATATCAGCGGATATATTATAGTCTGTTCAGTAAACATAAAAACAGAAAGTTGCCTTTGATTTTTATAATTTTATGAGTGGAGGTCTAAAATTCATCGTTGTCTAGGAACGTACTTACAAAAAGTTACTAAAACAAATAGGTTAGAGGTGTGACATTTATTTATCACCTGTCAACTTTGAAGGATGTTAAACAAATACTCTGTTGGACACTATTGATTTAGCGTTTATTAATAGGTATTTTTATTACATTTTTATAAAAGTTCAGACAAGAATTTCTAGAATAATATGTACTTTGACACTGAAATAATGAGATTTATTAATTGTTATTATGCACACACTCTCAGCGGCTCGGTGCGCCCGGCACCCCGACACTGTAAACGGTATAAGGGGTTACTGATTATGTATGTATGTATGTATTGTCATTTTTAAATTCAAAGTCGCCTTTATGCAGGTGTGGAAACCTTTGCAAAACAAAATACAGGATTCCTAGCACAAAAATTGTATGTATATGCCAACTTACGGAAATAGCTAATGTTTTTGTGTTTAGCGAATGGCCTATATCTTTCTATACTAAATTTTAAATAAGCATGCAGTACTTTGAACTAAATAGTAATCATAACTATGGTCAGGAGGCATGTCATGATTAGTCAAAACAAAGTCATCATTACAACCATCTAAAAATCAAATACTTTTTCAAAATTGTCAATTTGACATCCAGGATGAATCCTAAAAATATAAAAAGAAAATCGATAAATAGTGGATAAAAGAAGCTGTCCTACATTGTTTATTTGAATTATATAGAACGAATTTACTCTAAAAGATGAGCAGCCACACAAACTTATATTTTCCTATTGTAAAATTGAGTTTGAGTTCAGAGCGCCATCTACTGCATTCTTATTTGAAATTTAGTATAGAAGGTATTCAAGTGATTATTTTTTTCGTAGAGATTTCGACCAATCAGAAGGGTAGATTTAGTTAAGTTATTTTGTATAATTTCGATTATACAAAATCGATTATACTATAGTAACTTCACTAGGCAACGCAGTACATAACTTTTGTCAACTTGATGTTGTTTTCATGGAGATGACTTTCAGCTAGGTTAATACAAACAAATCGAGCTGCCAATAAAATATTTATTTGTTTATAATATTAAAATTTACTCAAAAAATAATCAAATCGAATACAATGCGTACTTCGAACAGGTTATACGTCTCAAACTTCCTGCACAATAACAAATCGTGTCAGTTTGACAGAATAGTCCTCCCGCTGACGCGGTCGGACTATTTAACCTGTCAAACTGACACTCTTTTATTGTTGTGCAACAAGTTATCGACATATAACCCGATAATATCGAAGTACTTATAGTATTACTTCTGATTATTTTTTCATAGAGATTTCAACCAATCAGAAGGCTGGATTTAGTTAAGTTATCTTGTATAATTTCGATTATACAAAATCGATTATACTAGAGTAACTTCACTAGGCGACAGAATAAATAACTTTTGACAACTTGATGTTGTTTTCATGGAGATGATTTTCAGCTAGTTTAATACAAACAAATCGCTGCCAATAAAATATTTATTTGTTTATAATATTAAAATTTACTCAAAAAATAATCAAATCGAATACAATGCGTACTTCGAACAGGTTATACGTCTCAAACTTCCTGCACAATAACAAATCGTGTCAGTTTGATAGAATAATCCTCCTGTTAACGCGGTCGTACTATTGAACCTGTCAAACTGACACTCTTTTATTATTGTGCAACAAGTTATCGACATATAACCCAATAATATCAAAGTACTTATAGTATTACTTCTGATTATATAATTCATTACATAGTAAGCCAATAGAAAATTTCTATTTATCATAGTTACGATGTATAGATCAGCGATTATACGCTTGACAACATGATATAATCGTTTTGGTTTTTTGCTGGGTCCAACAATTAAAAATATTCAATCTAGAGCCATGATTTTGAACATTGTTGGGATTTTAATACGTTTGATATTACTACAAATAATACGATTTGTTCTTGTTTAATTAATTTTCCATTCATTATATAATCGTAACGAATATCACTCGATCATCAAAAATAATCGATTACTTCTCACCAAGTCGACGTATTCCTTAAAAAATCACTCCAGCTGCACTGCCGTGATTTGTCGCGGAATACATCTCGTTGGTCGGGAAGTAAAATAATCGATAATTTTTTATGCTCTTGTGATATTATAACTGAATATTTTAAACAAATGTGATTTTTATTAGAAAAAGTCAATATTAGTGTTCTGTTACTATAGAAATTGCGTCTACTCATGTCCATTGCGGTAGCGCACTCGTCCTAATCGAACCTAAGCGCAATGGACATTTGTGATACCACAGCAAAAATATTCGACTACTCATGGTATTATAAGTGATTATACCACTCCCTATAACATCAACCATTGAAAAACGGAAAAAATGCATAGTTACACACCCTGGTAAACTGCATCGACCTGCAGGCTAAACTAAGTTGAGGGTAACCAGATATGGTGATAACCGAACGGCTGCCGGTATAAGTGGTCACACTCTTGCATGGTCAACAGCTTCGGGTGGAGGAACCAGAAGAGAAGGGCACTCTTTTGCCCGTAGGTTGAAAAAACCGGCCTTAAAGGCGAATGAACCAATTGATGGTCAACGGCGTAAGAATGCAGAAGGCAAGTGGAAACCACTGCATTAAAGATCTATAAGATATCCTTAGTAATATTATCATCATTATGACAACGTTCAGAGCTAAATCCAAATCTGGAGTTTTAAGTTCCCCAATCGGATCTCCGGGGGGAACAGTTGTGAGCAGAGTTATAAAGTTATAAAATCTCAGAGATTGGTTTAATTGCAGCAGCATTGAACTATTTCGATCGGCTGTCGACAGAATTCGGATAAGAATGATGATAACCAACCTCCGTGAAGGAGAAGGACCATAAGAAGAAGAAGACATGTACCAATTTTTGATAATTTACATAGCAATTGTGATTATCATATACCTTCTTGACTAATAAGTGATAGTCAAATATCTTCACAAACATCACGTTATTTGCTGAAAGCACAATCGTCGTAGCAACCACATTAACTGTACTTTTAATCTTTATAACTTAACTGTTCAAACGTTTATTGACTCGTGATATAATTTAACCAAATGCAAATTGTATCTTTTTGATTATTAAATCATTTCTGTTTCCACTCGATATATTGCTTCAGGCAATCACCCTCGTCCTTCGGACTCAATATATCTCGTGTAAACAGAAATGATTATTTGATAATCAAGAACCTACTAGTTGCATTATATATGAAAGTATTTTGTCTATTGACATAATGAAATTAGCTAAATACATGCCTAATATGTATATTTAAAATTTTACTTTAATTTGTAATTTAATTTCATTCGACTGATTATAAAGAGGTGATTAAATTTTGCGCAAAAAAATTTGCATTCGTTCAATACAATGACTGTTTTGCGAACTCAAAATACTCCGCAAAATGGATCTTTAGGGACCTAGTACTCTAAAGTTGCTATGACAACACTTTAGAGGATTCTTTTTATTAACAAAACAATACTATGTCGCATTGAAATACACAAACATACTTAACAAAGTCTGCTTATTGGGAGGCAGTTTAATAGCTTTACCAAAAATTCTGATTTCCAAAAGCATATTCAATACATTTGCGTGCTTTAGACAAATGATTAAAACTTAGTTTTTCTCTACTTAATGTACGTTGTTGTAGTCGACAAAATTTTTCAAAAGTTGTGCTTCATCTGCTACCTAAACTCTATTTGAATTAGGCAGTTTTTGAAGGTATGTTGAATTGACTTGGCTCCAAAAGACTGTAGTCTTGAAGACCTAAATAGTCCACTATTACTTTCAGATCCTTAAGAACCTACTTCAATCGTCACAAATTTTTTTGTTTACATCCGCAATGCTTTGCAGCACAGTAGAATAGTATTTTAAGTAATTAAAGTAAGTAGTTCTACTGTTAGCAGGTCACTTTAATTGACAGTGTTTTCCATCGATTGATTGTAACTGCTCTTAAGTGGGAATCTGCATGTATATATCCACTAATTCTTCTCAGATCACATGACACTTCAATAACTAATAATGAATAGCCAACTGAAAATTGTACTGCTAATTATTTAAAACTTGTGTCGGTAGTCAAAAATCTGAAAAGAAAAGCAATAAATTTCTTTTATGACGTACACACACCATGTGCATACTCTGGCTGCTCAGTAGTGATGGGCTTATTCGAATGAAAAATAACCGGTTATCCGGTTATTGAAATAACCTATGTAACTCGGTTTTCGTTCCAAGTATTTGAATGAAAAATAACCTCATGCTGATACGTACTACGCTTTGAATATAAAACCTCTATTCAAAGGTACTACGTGCCGTATCTCAGCGACCTACGCAGTGCTCAAAATCCTGTAAATATAAATACGTCATAACTCATAAACAAAGCAGGTTGTACTGAAAACATCATTTGGTTAGAGTCCCTGTATATAATAAGAAAGAGTCGAGTCATTGGTGCAACCCATTGTGATTGGTTGGATCCACAAACCATGGAGTACTTGAATTTTAAAAATAATACAACAATCACATTACAAATAAATTTGACATAAGCTATTCGAATGCTGTATTTCAGGTTATTTTGGCATGACTTTTGACGTTAGTTTAAAATTGTTCAACGTATAGATACATATAACTAGTGACAAACAAGTTATTCCTATGCCAAGAGAATAACCCCGATGATCGGTATTCTCTTATTTTCTATAGAATGGACCAAAGAAGGATAATTATTATATTCATTTCCAAAATGAAAGGCAAAGAAGAATGGTTGAAAAAATTTGAAAGCAAATCTTGAATTCACATTACTTATGACGTGTGTGAAACTGGTTTCGTACATGATCAATGCCTATGTCAAACCAAATTTTTAGACGAAGCATTTCAAAATCTCACTAAGAAAAGTTACATGAAACCTGGTGGACCAGTATTGTGAATTAACATAGCGTATACCAAAGAAATTCGCACAGCTTTTTATATTATTTCATGTAGTGCTAACTAAAGATGGAACATGATCCATGAAAGTGCTAGAATAGAGACAACGCAAAAGTGATATTGGGAAACCACAATGTGCCTTCAATTATTATTGAACTAAATGAATCTGATTCATATTTCCAATCAATCAACTAACTTAACTTTACTAGTTTAGTGCACTATTTAAGAATTATGCAGATTTCTAATTTATTGGTAAAATGTTAATTTTAAAGATTTTTCCATGTTATTTCATGTAATGCGGATTAAACGTGAAACGTGAACCATAAAAGTGCTAGAATGCAGACATAAAACGAGCAAAAGTGATATTGGAAAACTACAATGTCCTTTAATTATTATTGGACTGAACGAATCTGATTTCCAACCAACCAGTTAACTTTACTTTACTGCATTAGTTAAAAAATTACCTATGTATCTATTCATTGGTGAAACCTTAACTTTTAACATTAATGGTATAACTGCTGTAAAAAAATATTTGGCTTTGCTTTTTTTGCACAATCCTTTGTGCACCTTTGATGTCTTTCCTTTCCTCTGTTAATTATTTTGTTGATACATAGATAAAATATCCAATAGATACCTGCACAGTTCCAATATTAAAGTGCCAATACATTTTAACAACATAACTTTTTAGTCTTTCAATTTCAGCTTCTAAATTGATATAGGTACGCAATAGGTACTCCAAATTTAAGGTTGTCATTACACGTAATCACGTAAATAACCAGTACATCATTAAAGTTCCAAGAATGCTGGAGGAAGTGTAACCGGAATCTTGCTAGAAACTTAAACTGAGAATAAAATTTTTGACTAACTTTTTCCATTTGACATATTGACATTAGTGTCTGAAATATTAGCCCACCATGTTAAATATACATGTTTAATGTAAAATCAAGTGGTTTTGATCTGTGGATCCATATGTCTCAACTCTTTCTTATTATATACAGGGACTCTACATTTGGTTATCGTGTAACTACCTCCTATCATAAAAAATATCAAATTCTGGGAACCTGAAACCTGAACGCCTAAAAACTGTAAACGCATCAAGCTATAAAACAATTTTTTTATTTGCTTACATCTCCAAAGATTTTAAACAAGAAGCGGCGCTTTTAACCCGCCCGATCGATAAAGATAAACGTTTTACCACTTTTTATTGCGATTAGCAAGCAATCCCCCATATTTCTTTCTTTCTACACTTCTTAATAAATACCTCTTCATTTCCAATACATAACACATAATGTACGGTCGTCGCCTTAGAAATCGGGCACTACACACTATTATGATATATTTTGCATGTATTTTTGAAATGTATGAACTGGGTTTTTACAGTTATTATGGTTTTAATTGTTACGTCAGATTGTTTATTGTTTGTCAATTATGAAATGCCATCTCACATTAATGAAGTAACCGGAGCAAGAATACTCCAAAGACTAGAAGAACATATTACGTGTCCCGATTTCTAAGGCGCCGACTGTACATATTATGTTTTGGTTCCTCTGCTATCTGCAAGTTACGATGTCGATGCAGATGACGGTGAACCGATGTCGATGCAGATGACGGTGAACCGCCAACCGGCAAACCGGCTGACTTAATCGAAACAAATCGAGAGCCAAAATTTATTCGAATGATTATTCAAATAATCATTCGGTTATTAATATTATTCGAATGCAAATAATTCGGTTATGAAAATTGTCCGGTTATGCCCATCACTACTGCTCAGCGTAGAAAATTCCATGTTAAGTTCTTAAATGCTAAAGTACATATGTTTACTCTTATTTTTCTTTTTTGTGTTTGTAGTTTAATAAGGTTAAACAGTTTACAGTTGTTTTTATTGTTGTTTTTAACTGTATCGATCATCTGCACCCAGTATTTCTTTTTCTGTTTGAAGTTTTTGTAGCATCTTTTCTGAGTTCTTTATATCTTGCCTAATCAGCTTCTTACATGAATTTAGCTGCAGAATTCTTACCTCCGTTTACCTTCGAACGCTTTTTCACAATCATCAAACTATCTATATCGTTTTGATTTTGTCTTTCTTTCTGTAGCTTGGTTCGCCGTATTTATTATGAAGTTTTATAATTGATTCCATTCTGTCTCTATATTTTCTCCTGTTGGTTCCTTTCTATCTTTGAGAATCATATATTTCTATATATTGTCGCCTACTCTTTTCTTTTTTTAGCTTATCCATATTCCAGTTTCTGAAAGTTTAGTCTATCCTCTTTTCTTTAACTATCTTCAAGCTCAGCTTTGCCATTACTACAATATGGTTTGTGTTTATGCCTTCTATGCATTTTTCCTCTTTTTTAATTAACACAGGGTCAAGTTGGTTTCCTATGATCTTGCCTGGTAACAGTTGTAACGCGACCTCTTACTTCAAGCCCTACACCTACTGAATTATTACTTTAAAATGCCCTAGGTTCGCTAGTTTAATCAGTCGGTGTGCTGTGAGACTCTTTTTTCATTCCCAGAGTGGCTGCCTCACAGTACTTCACTGTTCAATACGATTGATCACATATAGTTTTATGATGAAATTGTTGTTTTTTTCATATTTTTACGATTATAATTGCATTTATTAACATAAACATGATATAAAACATTACTATTATGTACCAACTGCTAGCATATTATTTATTATTGATCTACGATTAAAATTGGAATGAGTTCTCGTTACTTACCTAATTGTTACAACCAATCGTACCGCAGGTAAATTGTAATTTTTTTTATAAAACAGCGATCTAGATAATTGCTCAGCTTATGATAATGTTGATGAAATTCATCAAATACTCGTCCCTCTCCATTAAGTGGATGAATTTCTATTTTCTTTAAAATGCAAACCAGTGGTAATGATATTGTAAGTGTGTGTATGTTGTAAGTAATGACAAACGTACTGTTCTTGTCGGAGAAATAAAAAGTATCTTTATTGCTGGCACCATTACATAAACAATTACACTCAAATAAATTAAATGGAGCAATAAATAGTGCAGTTCAGCTACTTAGCGACCAAATTTTCCTTTTGATGTTATCACTGGATTTTACTGTACTCAAGTAACTTTCATTTTAATTGAAAAAACTTGTTGACTGTTAGTTTTCTAAAGAAAAATTTTAAGTAAATAATGTTAAATCATGTTAACTGTTCCATTTGCTAAACCGATAAATTCAAAAATTAGATCAATGTTTGCTATTAATTTACTGGTCCATGATTTTTCTTGATTTAAAAAAATATATATCTGAGTAAACTTGTAGAATTAATATTTTTTTGTGAAATCGGCAGTGAAGTACCTCGAACTCGTCATTAAAATACGAGAAATCGGCAGTAAAGCAATTCATTGTTTTACAACTTTTTGTAGGTGGCGGGGTGACAGATAAACGTCAACTAACGTCAACATAACCTAAAAAGTTGGTTAAAATGTTGTAATTTCACGTAGTGTATCTCTCGGCACTGAAGTTTTTTTTTATCCCTAATGTGGTTTATTTGCCTTGGCCCTATGGGCCTCAGCAACTAAATCCACATTTGCGATAAAAAGTTCAACTTCAGTGCCGTGGTATACAAACTACTATTATTACATCCTCCAAAATTTGAAGGGCATTTAAAGTGTCTGTCTTAAATTTATTTTTAAACTGCTCCATTCGGTTAGCTTAGTGAAAAACCAATTCTAGGAGTTATAGCCAAAGGTCACTCTAACTGATGACTACTAAATAATACAAATCTTACAATATGATACAACTTTATTTCATCAAAATTAACTTTTTAACAGTAGGTACATATACATTATACAATAATGATGTAAACCACTCAGGTGCCTAATAGGTATGATTTGAATTTCAATTTCACATTTGGAGATTAAGCTACTTAACGTGACACTAATTTTAAGTATATTTTCGTTTAAAATCGAGAAGGCCTTAGCGATAGAGAAAAACATTTTTATGCAGGTAAAGTTCCTTCTGTATTCTATATATCGCTAAACATTATTAAGAATAGTTGTTCACAAATGCCAACAGTTTATCAATGTGTTAGTTGCATTAGTAATGAACTAGCAGTCCAGTGAGACAAATGTCTCATTTAATAAAACAAAAAAGACCGTTTTGCAAATAGAACGCGTATTCACCACACGTACGTATATGATGTCATTGTTGGTAGCAAACTACCAGTCGCATTCGCCTTGATAAAATTTGCCCAGAATCTAACCTAAAAAGTTAGCATTAGGATAATTAAGTAAATAATTAGTGTTAGAAACTGAAATTCGGTTCCTGACCTGACATGACCATTCCACACATATAACTTTCATAACTTTTTTCTCTATCTCTTACGGTTTGGCTGCTGAAACAGCGTCCCGGACGGACGAAACAGCGTCCCGGACAGACACGTTTATTAGATAAAGGATTATGCCAATGGAATAGTGTCATCAAAATCATTTTTGTATTTTGTTGTGTCTTCATTCATTTGTTTGCCGTACCTTTTCTCAAGAAGCAGACATGATTGGAATAGTATCCATGATTGTTACTGCACATTCTTCCTTTAGTTCTGTATTCTTGGCGATTTATAAAATTTTTGTTTTGCTATATTGTGTCTTTAGTTAAGTAATCACACACTGGTCCTGTAGTTATAAAACACTTAATTGCTTTTTATATTTTCAACTTTTGGATAAATCTGGCAGTTTTTCACAACTAAGAGCATTTTCTTAGAATATATCTTTATTTCTTTATTACTGCAGTTAAACTTAAGTCATCCATGCGTTGTTGTTTTATCCATAAACAACAGGTAAGCTTTTTACATTTTAAAAATATCTTGGGTTTTGCTTTTCAAGTAATGAATAATTTTCTTTTCCAACTTCCTGTCATGTTTGCGACTACTACTACAGTAATTCTTTCGTTTGATATCTTACCCCCTATGCACTTTTTTTTTAAATCTCATTGTTTTCTTAAATTTTGTTAAATAGTTAGATTTATCTGCATTGAAGATTTCATCATCCATGTACCATTTTTTTATTTCTTGAAAAATAATTTGCAATCACGTGTCAAGAACACCATCAGGTACCCTTGCCACTTCTCATATTATCTTCCCCAAGACGATGATATGATGTTTTCTTAAGCAATGGAAATTAGAACATTCTTGTAATGTAAGTCTTATTTGAATGTAGTTAGTAATGGTCTGTGCATGCGTACGACATTATATTTAAATTAAGTGAATAACTATACCGGATAACCGGTTTCAAAAGCGAACATAGCAAGTTTTGATGTAGGATAAACAAATGATGTGTAACGTAATTGATGTCTAAGAACTTTCAGCCTCCCTTCTGCCTAGGATTTAAAGTTCTGATCTGGGCAACCTTGTTTTTAAAATAAAATTAAATGTTTCTAGTAACTTTGTAATATACCCTGCTTTTGCCATGTTCGGTTTTGAAACCGGTCACCCGGTATAATATTGGTTGCACTTTCATGACCTATGCCGGTATTGAATTTAAGGATGTGAAGTATGACATGCTGTTTTCTTTTTCATGTCTTCTGTTTTTTTTTTTTGAAACAATAAGCAAAACCTGGTGAATATTTGAAGATCTGAAATGGCGGTTGAAAAAAGTTGTGTGGAGTAGATTAATGAGGTTACTTGTAGTTTAATAAAGCATACAGATGTAGACAACAATAACATTCCTTTTGATTTATATTAGAACACAAGATACAAACACATACAAATTCATTAATACTTAGAAAATACAAATAGCGAATTAAATAAACAAACGCTGGAATCTAACTTGAAAAGTAGGCTATGGAGGCACAATGTTGAGATGCCAAACTGTCTTGTCTTATATACTGCCCCCTTATGCAAGGAGAAAGGATTCCTGAATATCAGGACATTCTTCGAGTACAATACCTATTGTCAGCTGGGCACGAGGGATGACTCGTCTCTATTGTTGAAATAGGGTTGATCGCACTTTTGCTTTGACGAGGTTTTCTTTTCACTTTCTCGGTTCCAGGTATATGGCCCATTGTCTGTTGAGTACGATGACCAGGCCGTTTATTGCTATTGCAATGGCTTATCACATTCCGCAAAGGGTAAAATCTCAGCCCTTTGGTAGTGTCCTTGTTTGTTTGACTCTCTCATGCTGTGATGACATGGAATGCACGCTGTTAGGAGAACTGCAGTCTGACAAATCAGTTATTGACGTTTAGAAAGTTCGCTTTGTGCAACGTACACTAATCAAATTTTTGATGTTAAAACTTTTTCTTAAAGCAACATACACAATTGATTTTTTTTTTTTTTAATCCCCTATAATTCACAATCTGTCCAAGGACAATAAGCGAATGGTGTTACAATTTATGGTAATCCAGCGTGTGGTTAGTATCTTACATTAAAGATCTAACTCAAGACAATAAACCTAGGGTTATGATCAGAGCTGGGCAGTACTCGAGTAGAAGTACTCAAATACTGTACTCTAAGTACAATTCGAGTACTCTGTACCCGGTACTCAGTACAATTTTTAATAAAGTACTCTGTATTCGTACCCGTCATTACATTGGGTAGAAGTATCCGATACTCGCTTCTTTTATGAGTACATTTGTCCGAGTACTTTAATACCCAACGCGCAAGCGCAAGTGCGCCATGCAAGTCTGGACTTGGCTGCGTTTGACAGTGTCTGTTTGTACGAGAAGGCAAAGCGACTGACAAGTGACAACACCCTAACCCTCCAACGATTCAAATACAACACGCTATTATAACTAACCCTATAAGCTGCCGCTACTGTGGTTTTCTTGAAGACTTGAGCACTCGAGGTAAGGGGCATATTAATATTGTATTATTTCTTATCATATATTTTTGTTGGTTGTACAAAGGAATGTAATAAACTGATAAACGTTTTTGTTTATTTTGCTTATTATAAACCGAAAACAATGTTAAGTAAAAGTGGTGGGGGAAGAAACATGTACTTGCAAATAGTACTCTTGAAATTCGAGTACTTGTACTCGGAGTACTGTACTCGACAGGGTGTGCAATGAGTATAGTACTTGGTACTCTGTACTCGTTCTTCAGTTAAGGCATGTACTTGGTACTCGGTACCCGAGTACAATTTATCAGTACCCGGCCCAGCTCTGGTTATGATAATATATAATTGTACAACTTATTTTTTTATCGATTATCTATATCTAATGGATCACAACGTTTGAGACGATACAGTTTTTGGCTATTATCTAAAAGATTAACAGCTAGTGGGTTTGGGTGAATTTGTAGACGTAACAGATATTTTGCACTTGAGCACTTAGCTTCTTGTAACACAGGCAGAACGTTTAAGTCGTTGTGTAGCGTTTCGTTATTCACGAACCAAGGCGCTTGTGTAATAGTTCTAAGTGTTTTCGACTGAAAGCGCTGTAATATTTCGATGTTTGACGAACTCGCGGAACCCCATAGTTGAATTCCGTATGTCCACAACGGTTTGAGTATCACTTTGTACACTAATAGTTTATTGGTTAAAGTCAATTGTGAATTTCTGCCCAATAGCCAGTAGAGTTTGGAGAACTTGAGTCCGAGCTGCTTTCGTTTGGTGAAGATGTGATGTCTCCAGTTTAAACGACGGTCAAGATGCATGCCTAAGTATTTTGCTGTATCAGCGTGGGGTAGTGGTTGACCATTAAGGGTAACATTCGGGCACGTATATCTTCGTAGGGTGAAAGTTATTTGTTGTGATTTAGCTTCATTAGCTTTAATACGCCATTTTTTTAACCAAATTTGTAGGCTATTCAAGGCAGCTTGTAATTTCGCTGATGCAGATACCGGTTCCTTACTCGAGGCTAAGATTGCCGTATCATCTGCAAAGGTCGTCATAATGGTGTTTACCGTTTCTGGTATATCGGCAGTATATATTAAGTACAGCGTTGGGCCAAGAACGCTGCCTTGAGGTACCCCTGATTGTATGCAACGTAAATCTGTTGTTTGCTCTTGATATTTAATCATAAAATATCTGTTGCTTAAATATGATTGCAGTACTTGATAGTATGGTGCAGGTAATTTAGACTTTAGTTTGTATAGCAGCCCTTGATGCCAGACCTTGTCAAAGGCCTGGCTAACGTCCAAAAAAGCTGCCAAACAGTATTCCCCTCTTTCAAAGGAGTTATTAATCGTTTCCACAACCCTGTGTATTTGTTCGACAGTAGAGTGTTGTGCGCGAAATCCGAACTGGTGTTGGGGTATAATATTTAGTTCTTCAAGTACTATCTGTAGTCTTTTTAAGAATATCTTCTCGAATATCTTGGAGAGGATAGGTAGTAGGCTTATTGGCCGGTAAGATTCGACTTCCTCTGCTGGCTTTCCAGGTTTTAGTATGAGAATGATTTGACTCACCTTCCATTGAGACGGAAAGTGTCCAGTTCTAAGAATTGCATTGTAGATATATGTTAATGCTACGATTGCCTTCTGTGGGAGTTGCTTGACTACAGCTCCTGTTATGAGGTCATATCCGGGTGACTTCTTCGGCTTTAAGCTAATTCTAATCGCAGCATTGACTTCCCGTATATTAGTAGGTTGTATTGGGAGTGCCATTTGGTACGGGGCATTTAGGAAAGTTTGGATTTCTTCGTCGTGCTGATCGTCGTCGGATGTGTAAGGCTTGAAAACATTTTCTAAATGATCAGCAAATATTTTAGCTTTTTCTTTATCGGTGCGAGCCCAAGACCTGTCTTTTTTCCGAATGGGAGGAATATAATCTTTATTTTTCCTAATTTTCGATGTCGCCTTCCATAAGGAATACTCTGTTGCTTCCGTTGGTGTAAGCCGTTGTAAATATTCTTGAATTGCTTGGTTTTTTTCATTTGATAGTAGCGTTTTAAGGTTACGTACAGCGGTGTTCAGTCTTTGTTTATGTTGTGGTGCTCTTGTTAGCATCCAGGTCTTTCTCAATTTCCTTTTCTCGAGTATTGCTTTCATCACGTCTCTAGAACAGTTTACTTGCTTGGCATTATAGTTGGTAAAATACACCGACTACATATTTTTCATTGTCCACTTCCCAGTAAATGCGACCCTGCGACCCGGGAATTCCACGGAAGCCGATTCTGTCAATCTAGCAACCGGGAAATCATATTGGCAATCAGTAATAATGTTCGGCAGACAATAAGCCTCGGGTTCGTCTTGGCTTGTACTTGCCTACCGCAAATTTTAATAGGTCCTTACAATCCTTGTTACTTAAATAGCTATTACCAAAACATATAATTATGTAATAATAATATAATAATATATACTTTATCGGTGAAAAAAAAACAGAAAACGAATGCATGCAATTGCTAGAAAGATATTTATCATCGTAATGACACCTAAAACTTAAAAACCTATTTTAAAAATGTTTTCTTTACCAAAAGGCGAACTTCAGATCGTGCCACTTAACCCAGAGTACAATTAAAATTTATTATTACATGTTGAGTTGCTCACGTCTGTTTACTTGAGAATTTACTTAAAACTAAATTCAAATCCTAAATTATTTTATTGATTTAAATGAAATTATAACGGAATGTACAAAATAAATGTGTTGACCACTATCAGAGCTAGGCAAAATACTTTTAAAAAGTATTTAACTACTAAATACTAAATACTTTATGAAAATCGAATATATTTAAATGCTAAATACTTTTTATGGCCAAAAAGTAGATAAATACTAAATACATATAATATTTAATAGTTAAATACCTTTATAAAAGTAATTAAATACTTTATAAGTATTTAAAACTTTAAAAAGTATTTAAATATTTTAAAAGTATTTAAATATTTTTAAATTATTTAAATACTTTTAGTTTTTAGATATCACTAAAATGTAAAAAGACTTGTGAAGTAATTAAATAGTAATGCAGTATTTATAATCTTTTCAGCAGTTTAACAATTTTTCAAAACTAAATTTAAAGTTTATAATTTCTTTTCATTCGAATACTTGTAATAATTGTAGTAAGCTAAGTAGTACAGATGGCATAACAAAAGCTGTTTTACATGAATTACTAAAAACCCAAAAAATAGATATATGTATATTGGTTTGTAGGGACTGCATAGTTTAGATTTTTTTTTTAAATATTTCGGCAAAAATACTTTTTTGATAAAATTACCTATAGTATTTGAACCATTAATTACGACGCGACGATACAAATAAACAAGTGGACTATAAACAAACAAAATTGCGTCACCTACCTTTAATCCTTCCTAGGTACAGGTACATAGGCTCGGAGGTGAGTGGTTTCGTAACGCTGAAGGGAGACTTCAAACACCCAGTACAAGATACACAAGTACTTTACGACGAGAACAATGTATGTGCACAAAAATATAATTAGCCGGCGACAACAAGCACGAGATGTTCGTTCTTCGATGGGTAGAGACTAATTACTTTTAGGAACGAAGGACGTTTTTTCGGGACTCGAGGGTTCTAAGATTTTAGGATTTCTAGGAAAGTGGAGCAGATGTTAGAATATCGGAGTGGCACAACTAGTAGGATACAGTCCACTACAAAATAAATTTAAACTACAACGCGAATCCTAAACTTTAAATAATACACGCTACACACAAACAAACAATATTAATTAAAACTACAACTAACATAACCGCCCACCAAAATATACTGTATTTTCATATCAATTATTGTGGGGATGGTAGGGGGAAAATTTTTACCACAGGGCGTTGCAGTAACCCCAATTTAGTCTTAATGGTAACAACACGACAAACATCATCAGGACCAGGATGGAGATTTTCCACCCGAGCAAGGTTCTATTTTAAAGGGGGAGCTGCATCGTCAACCTCCAGAACGACCATATAAGTCGGCGATAGGGGGCGACAACTTATTCCACTTGTGCCTCTGTTGAAGTGTATGGAGATATTCCCTATGCCATCGCTTCCAAAAATCTTGATGGAACCTTTGTAGCAGTTGCCAACGAGTCAAGCGATTAATTTTCTCGTGGGTCAGATCGGTATCTGCTATTGCAGTTATAGGTTCCAATGTCAAAAAATGGCCTGAAGTCAGAGCTGAGCAATCGTTGGGATCGGAACTCATCTCACACAAAGGACGAGATTTCAAATACCCGAAAGGTGTGACTTAACCGATTTAATACCCGTTGTCCAGATACCCCCAAAATTGGGAGCTGACGGGGGATTAAAATGCCACACAATGTGTTCAGACTCTGCTGCCTGTTGCATTAAGATTTGTAGCTGCCGTTGGGCTCCTACGAAATTGGTTCCACAATAGCTGTAGATATGGGAACATCCACCACGACGAGACACAAAGTGTCGAAGGGCTGCTAGAAAAACCTCTGTAGAGAGATTCGATGCAAGCTCTAAATGAACTGCTTTGGTTGCCAAGCAAACGAAAAGGCAGAGGTAGGCCTTCATGGGTTTAGCTCCGCGAGCTTTGGACATTGTGATAATGAAGCGCCCCCCGTAATCAACGCTAACGGATAAGAAGGGCTTCACTTGATTGACTCGGACGGGAGGGAGATTGGCCATGAGCGGTTCAAGTCGAGGAGGCTTAGTCCGAAAACAAGGGTGGCAATTTGACAAGCAACGACGAATTGCTCTTTTGGCTGATAATATCCAAAAATTTTGCAGCAACAAAAAATGTAGAGTCTTTAATCTAGGATGCAAATTTTGTCGGTGTGTATCTTCGATTAGAAGATGAGTTAATCGATGATTGCTTGGCAATAAGACGGGATGTTTTTTATCATATGAAAATGCGGAGTAAGACAGACGGCCGCCCACCCTGAGCAAAACAGCTTTACCCAGAAATGAATTTAATTTTCGAATTTGCTTCGAACACGGGTGCTTAGAGCGCAACGCATTAAGGTCATCCACAAACATTAACTGTTGGACACGCTTGCGGTGCAAAAAATCATAGAAGGAAGCCTGAAAGAAGATCAGTTTTGATTCTGACGAGTAAAAGGGCTAAGAAAAGCTGTAAAAACAAATAAAGAAAGAATAATAACCAAGGACAAGGATGTATTGACATAGAAAAAGCATTTGACATTGTCATTATAACAGGTTATTCCAAATGGTAGGGAAAATAGAGATTAGTTACAAATGTAGGCGAGTGATATAAAATTTGTACAGATACCAAACAGCTGTAATAAAATATAATGAAAATTACGAAGAAGAAAGGAAAAGACAAGCTTGTTCTTTATTGCCACAATGTGTTTGACACAATATAAAGAAAGGGACAATCATTATGAGAAAACAATTAATATATTGATATAGTCCCTCGTATGTGTTATTATTTTATTTGATCTAAAATAAACAAATCGTTGTTATCATTAATTTATGTAAAGATATGCCCCTACTTAAATTATTTACTATTGATTAATTTTATTTTACTAGCTCTGGTAAAACATTCACTCTTAAATAAGGTTAGGATTAAGCTTTATAAAATTGAATTATTTGTTTGAAGTTATTAATATTTGCTATCGTCTTAATTGTTATTGATTATTAAAATAATTATAGTTCATCGTTATTTCGTAATATGGTAATTATATCAAATGACACTTCTGTCAACTGTCAAAGTCAAATTATAAACATAAAAGGTTAGCAAAATTCATATTATTACAGTTAATATCCTTTTAAAATACTGATAAATGGTAAGTACATCTTGTTAATATCTTATTCGCTCACTTTTATAACTTATTAACGTTTATTTACATACACCTGTAATTACTTTCACTTAAGTGCGTTGATCATATGTCCCTGTCCAACCATGTACATGTGACCTGCTTATTCCGGTGCTCTGGAACGGCCAGTTACAATACGCCCGGTGTAGAGTAGTTGTTGGCTTAAGCATGCAAGCGACATGCTGCAATTCCTAATATTTGTTCGGAATAATTAACCTGAAAATAAAAAAAATGAATATGTTATCATCGTTAGAAAAGTTGATGAAATTCTTATAATGCGAAAATTCGATGACCTGTGTTTCGATAAATTGCATTTCGATAAATTGCCCTTTCGATAAATTGTTGTTTCGATGAATTGCGTTTCGATTAATTGTTTTCGATGAATTTGCCTAGACCCATCTATTACAAGACAATAAGTTGAGAAATTACTATTTCTTATACGGACTAGATCGTCTATAAACGAACTATACAGCACAGCAGCAGACCTTATATTGACAACAAATCAAGTAGATGAGTTGTAAAGGATTCGACATGATAACAATTCTGCCTCAATTATTTGTACATTTTAATGCCCAGCTCTTTTCCATTACGCAGATCCTAATATGTAGCGCATACTTTCTATATCGGGATTTACATCATGCCGACCAAGAATTAACCAGAAGTACTTCTTCGGCACTGAATCGGTTTTACAATTGCAATAAAACAAGTTATTCAATGCTTACTTAGCCAAATCAATATTTAGTTGCACGCACACAATATGTGGACATTATTATTACATATTATTAAGTAATAATCAATCTACGTAACAGTCCATCATTGAGAACAAAGAGAAGCATTTTAGTGCTTCATTATTCATCATTTAGGTAGTTGTCAATGGTGTGATTTCCACTGTAACGTAACAGTTTTAATCAATTATTGTTGCTAATGGTAATGTTTTCAACTATTTCCACACTACACAAAAAAAGAAAGATAACGAAATGATACGTTCTACTTCCTTGTGCTCACTGTTTACCAAAAAGTTACCATTAAAATCCAAAAGAATTAAGTAATCTATGAATATCTAAAACAAAACTAATTTTAAAATAATTGCCATCTTAAATATGTTTGTCAGTTCTGTTTAATTTAATTATTTCTGTATCCGTTGACATTTATTAGATTCCCATAATGCCCCATACAAACGTTGGAGAATCAGACCTGCACATATGCTGCCAGATCTAAAACAGATTTAAATTCAGTGGGCTTAATTCGCAGCTGATGATTAAAGCCTTGACTAGCTAAAGTCACTTTTAACTACTATATCAACAGAATTATATTTGTTTTACACATTAAATTTACATAAAAGCAGCTCCTACCGTGTTTATTCTCAACATGACATCGCTGTGATAAAATGTAAACTCGAGGTGAGACTATAAGTTTTTGAATAGTCAAACTTGTGACCCTGCCAACCCTATTATTATTTCCACACTATTTTCTCATTGCCCATATATAAAAGTTAATTCCTAGATAGAAAAGTATTTATGGAATATTTATGTCAAATAATCATTTGAATAGGTCATTCAACAGAACAAGTAAAAATGGATTTATTAGTAGTGATGGGCATAACCGGACAATTTTCATAACCGAATTACTTGCATTCAAATGATATTAATAACCGAATGTTTATTTGAATAATCATTCGAATACATTTTGGTTCTCGATTCGTTTCGATTTCGCCGGTTTGCCGGTTGCGCGGTTCAGCGTCATCTGCATCGGCATCGTAACTTGCAGATAGCAGAGGAACTCAGTTAATCGTTAATTATAATAATTGTATAAATGATTTTTATTTGATTTCTAAGGAGTTTGTGCAATAAGTAATTGTGGATATGAATGAAATATATCTGAATACACCTTTATTGTTTTCGATTGCTGGCGATTTATAATAATATAATAATAATTAATAATATATTGTTGTATTTGTATGAGTTTTACGACTCGCTATTCTGCATTAGCTCGATTACTCCTACATTCTTCCGATCTATAACCAAAACATAATATGTACATTATGTTACACAGGTTATTTCAATAACCGGATAACCGGTTATTTTTCATTCGAATAAGCCCAACCTATTTATTAGTATATTATCTGGGGTGTTAAATTTTTAAATAAATGCATGAATGAATGTATATGGGGATAATAACAAAAATTTTGAATCGAAAACATGTAAAACCTATTTCGTAAAAATTAAAAATTTTAATATAACCCTTTTATCAAATGATTTTTATTAATCTGGTTGGGGCATAAAAGGGTATACTTAGTGCTAAATTAGCAAGATGAAAAAAAAAGTAAATGTTAAACATAAACTGTATAATGGATTTATGGAGAAGGAAGTATATGGTATGATTACAATAAAAAGTTAAACTGCTACAATCTACAAAGAAAGTGTTCTCTGGAAATTGGTGTTGTACTGAATTTATTGTTGGTTGATTACATCATGTGATTTGGATGACAGACGTTGAATTTGTTGGTTGTGGGTCTCGTCGAGCATCATCATAGAGTAAACATCGTGTGAATTGGATAAAGGGCGTTTCACTTGCTGGTATCGTGCCTCATCGAGCTTCTAGTAGGAGAGCACGTTTGTGAATTGGATAAAATGTATTGCGTAGGTAGCACAAGAAGAAGTATAATGCATAGCTTTCGTTTACATTAGCGTGTACTCGATCGTTATGTTTAGACGTGTTCATCCTGAAAGAAGCTTCTCATACGACTGCGACGCTTTCTCTAAACCTTTCTTATTTTTTCAGTGTGCAACCGGACGTACTACGGCGACGTTGGGAAGACTTACGATTTGCATGTCAACAAACCTGTTGAGACCAGACTGCCCTTTCTCTGCCATCTAACGTTTACTGCCAACGGTCAGAGCCATGGAGATATTGTCCAGGTAGGAAATTCATGCTATCAGTTTTTAGTCTACAATTTTATAGAAATAGCTTTTGATACGTGTTCGCTACAGGTTAAATTATGGAACATGAGTTCTCCTTAGAGAACCTAACAGCTTTTGTTATTTAATACCATTCGATGCAGCGAGCTTAATAGCGAAAAACGATCGTCTAGACACGAAGTTAGAGTTCTTTTAAAATGTTATTGGCTCATTCTATGCAACCCCTCCTTTAGTTTTAAATATAATTTGAGTAAAAAGCAGTGGCCGCTGCTTCTTAGGGGCTCACGGGCTTGAGCCTCCCAGCCGTCAAAAAAGTAAGTATCCTAGAACTGAAAATATTATATCTTGTCATCTGTCCTACCGTTATGATATAACAAGGTTTAAATAATAAGGTTCAGATTTGATACCGCTAAAAACACGCAAAACAATATCCAAGAAGCACGTCAACATAAGATGAGTTATATGTCAACACACTTGCTCTTATAATAGGCACCAAACAGCTGGCAGCTGCTGAGGGCGCTCCGAAATGTGCTCCAAACTTTATGAGAATTATGAGATAAAACGCTGTCGCTACAGAATCGGCGATACAGCAGTTTCAATGCGATGCGAAGACTACCTACGTTGCAGCCGAGACCGCTGTAAACTTGCGAGCTGATCGTGTCATATATACAAATATTGTGCTTCCGAAATGTAATGCAATGCTTAAAGCCGCGACGATAGCAAAAAAATGTGGTGTAAGCTTTGACATTGAAAATAAATGCCAATGCAGCCAAGACGTTCTTTCATCTATGTGTGATGTTTGGATATAATATCAGTTGCAGTTGGAGCGTGTTTATTTATCTTGGCTGATTTCTGTTGTTTTATGCAGTTTTGTTTAAAAATTGGGGAGCATAGCGTAATTAAGTCACATTCTTAACATAAATTTTAAAAGTCTACTCTTATATGAAATAGTTAAAATAAAAACATTGGACGGCCTACACCGATATCAAATTTTAAAGTTGAAACTCGCAGTCTTATAAGACATCTTCTGAGGATATTTACATGAAAAACAAATGAATTTGTGGATGTGAAACATTAAATGCTCTGTTTTTAACACGGATATACATTGTGTGCTGTGTTCAAAAATACTCCTTGAGCTGTGCAATGTGCATATGGCGTTTGCTTTTAAATGGTTAAATTTAAAAATTAACACTATATTTTGATTAAAACATCGACGGAATGTAGTTGAGTCATTAAATATCATATTTTGCTTAGTTATTGTTAAAAATTAAGAGTCTCCCAAATACAACTATCACGAGCCGCCACTGGCACAAAGTAAATTTCAGAGGAGCCTACAATCTTTCCCGAACCTCATTTTATTTAACACGTTTTACACCTGTCAAATTTAAAACTTTATAGTGCAATACTTAGATCCTCTTCGTTACCTTTTTGTATTTGAAACAGTTTCATAAAGAAATTTGAGCTACCAATGGTCATTGCAACTAGATCAATTTATTGAAAAACTTTAAATCGATGTAGTTGTATTCTCATTCCGACTTCGTCATTGTTGCTCAGTCCTAATAGATGTACTTTTCGGATTATATGATATCTGTTAAAGTTGGGACATGTCCTGCTTTACGAAAGTGTCGTTTTCTAAAACTATTATATGAAAATGTTTTCCTAAGTTCATTTAAGCAAGCACGTTTTAGATAAATATAACCATTATAATAGAATTATTCGTGTTAACATAGACCTTCGGATTAGACAGAGTGGATAAACACCCAGCGTTCTCTGGCTTACTGTGCCATGCACCATATTCACTAAAGTTTCACGAGACCTTGCAGCTTGCATCATCAGAGTGAAAGTCGCACTAGGAACTGAAGTTCGATGTGGAGCTATTTATAGTCCTATGTGTCAGGCGCTCGGAGCGATGTAACGCTGATTGGTCGTTCAAGTGCAGCGTAATCTGTGGAGCGTGGTTGTAATGCTTTAGATCGTGTATCACAGGAGTCCACGTTTTACTTAGCTTAAAACCATCTTCGCTGTTTATATTATTTGGATGCTTTTCTATAGTATGATCCAAAATTAATCTCATCTAGTATGGCTGTGAAAGTGGAAACCAACGCCTTTAAAATTGTCTTACATATATTTAATTCAAACTGCCAAATTGTATTATTAAATATTCTTTTTATCCATCCTGTTACAATATTATACTGAAATATATCAATTTACACGTAAGATTAATGTAATTGTCCAACAAATAAGCTTGCACCGGTCGAATAGACACTTCATCTTAAATCTAACCTAAAAATAAAATATATTGGAGCTAGTTTTAAAGGCAGCAATTTGTTCTTTCATAGCCATAATCGATGAGATAAATTTTTGATCATACTTTATTTCTATGGCTTCACGGGGGAAGTAGTGAGATATTCTGGCAAGTACTCTGGCGTGCTCAAATTCTAAGGTGTGCCCATTAGTAACTGTATGCTGAGTTATAGCTGATTTTGTGATGCGTTTGTGTTTGCAATCGCCTTTATGTTCTTGAAGTCTTAGATCAATGGAACAACCAATTTATCCAATGTAACTCGATCCGCAAGAACAAGGAATGTAATATACGGCAGCAGATTTTAAACTTTGTCTTTTATCGATCTGAAGCCGTTACCCAAAGTTTCGTTGGTCGTGAATATAGTTTTGATGTTGCATCGTTTCAGGACACTTCCTATCTTATCAGTCGAGCCTTTAACGTAAGGTAGAAATGCTAAGTCTTCTAGAGGTGTCTTCTTTAGCCTCTGGTGTCATAGTCTTGCCTAGCACTTTTCGTATAGCGGTAGTTGTGTATCCGTTCTTCTATAAAGAGTCAAATATTCCACTAGTTCCCAAAATAATCTATGCCACCAGTTCTTTGATCTTCGGTCGACACCATACATCACACCCAATCTACATATAAAAATGAAGTTGTCATATTCTTTGATTAGAAATGGAGTTGAAATACCGGTGTTCTTTCCATCCTTTTGATTCTGTTCTACTGTTACCTGTTCGTAACCATTTCCGAATCACCACGTCCATAGAAAAAGAATCGGTAATCAGCTTCCTCACGCTGGATACTTTGTTCATTTCTTAAATTAGCCAACAAACCCCTCCTTCCTAGTCCAATATTTTTCCACCTTTTAGTTTTTTCTATGAAGGCAACAATAGAATACTTTCGCCTTTGATTTTAATTTTTTGTGAACTTCCATGGCCTTAGTGAGAGTTTGGGGACGTGGATGGGTCAAGCAGAATCCGGATGTGAAGGAGACTTACGATACTGTAGTTAGACGAGCTAAAGCAGTGTTTTCCTCCACATTCACAAATCGTTGACGAGTACAACCGAGTAGCCGCGACCAATTCGTTGAGATAACTACAATGCATTTAAGCCGGTCTGTTCTCCTACCCGCTACTAATTCATTGCTACCATAATCCGTTCGACAGTCGCCAGTCGCCAGTCGCTTGTCGTGTTTTTGAGCAGATAATAAGAACGCGCTCCTGATAAAAAGACTAACAGCCAGCGATACTTAAAATACATTCACCTTACATCTGTGTATATTCAACAAAATTTGTATAGTGTAGTAATGTAGTAATACTAAAATTATCCACAGTAATTACATAAGTGGTGATAATTTTAATAGATTCACTGATCTTTGTTACTATTAAGAAATCTCACGAGCGAACGAAGTCCAGACTAATACTGGAAAACTAACATTATTTGCTTAACTGTGAGTATAAAAACATCTACAGCACATTTTAACCTCAATCCTCAGGAATATTCTATGCCTCGTAACAATAGTTCAGAGATATTTTAACTACTTTCAGAACATTCCTCGTGCCTATCAAAATATTAGTAAATTTAATATGTCTGAGCTCAATATCTTTAAAGTACTATTATTGGGAGTAGCGAAACACTATAAATATCGTTACTCATGTAGCAACCCGCAATAAATTGCGTTTATAATAAACCCTATAGATTTTAATTTACCTGAACTGTCAGGAAGAAAAGAATAAGTGGAAGCCAACCCTACATTTCATTTATGGAAAACGCAAAAAACTACATTGTAACGGCGAAGAAAAGATTATATTACATCCGGTGCTAGTTAATAAAAAAAGCGTTCAGAGAAATAGAACCGCAAAATTATTGTCAAATTGACACTCACATACAACACCACCTGAGAAATGCAAAATTTGAAAATTTAAGAGCCCGCGACGTGTAAGTCAAAATTGCAAGTTGGCAAAACGGGAAAGTCCGAGACACCCCCGGCTGGTCACGAAAGAAAATTACCTTTTGGGAGAGCGCGAATTGGACAGCAGTTCGTTCCCGGATCTCGCGAAATAATAAATTAATTACCAGCATAAGCGCTTTTGGGCGTACCGCGCCTCGGCTCAATGCCGCTTGCCGCTCGAAACAACCTAAGTCAAAATTGTAAGTTCTATTTAAATTATAAGTCGCTAGTGCAGTGCCAGGCCACTCTAAAATAAAGGAATACCGAAGAAGCCAGGAGCATCCAAAAACCAGCCTAACACCTTCCGGATTCAATAATAATTTCGGGCGTCCGCGTAAAATGAAATTAAACCACTTCTCAAACGAACGACGGCTCTGGAGGAAGGTCATTCATTTATGGTACTTTATTAACCAACTAAATGCAGGGCTGCTATAAGTATTCTTCCCTTCCGAAGTGAATTTATGTCATAAATTTAAGCATAACTGATCAAACCATTTTTTACGAAGCTTACCGTTAAATGATTGCTGATCAGATAGAGTGAAAATCGATTGTAATTGATCCGAGTTTTTAGTAGTAGTTTAATGTAAGTGTATTTATCTTTTGTGAGTGTTTTATTTAACCAAAAACTCAGCATTACAACCTCTACGTTACTAATAGTGGTCAGGCAGATACGTTACAATCCCCTACGTGCCAATAGTGATCTACGGGTTTGAAGCAACCCCTATATCACAAATGGGTGGCAGCACGTTAAACTGGTGGCCAGGAGGTTTGCTATCAACCCCTTGGTTACAAAATGGTGGCAGCGGTAAGATTTTGCCACATTACGTTAAAATAATAATAATATAAATCACGTTTTAGATCAGTAGTCAACTCTTAACGTCGATATGATCAATCAAGCATCCCGACGTAGGTTTAGCTTCGCAATGTTAACTTGTGATTTATTTTTTGTACCTGATAATGTGATAATGTAAGTAATGTCTTCAAGCGAATATATAATCTATTCCATCTTAATAAAAAACGATAGGTTTCCATGCTTTTTTTTCTTAAATTGGCAGTACTAAGGAAAGCAGTAGTTATATTTAATTTCTTTGTGATGGCAAACTTTTTCCAACTAAATTTAAAATGCCGTGTTGCCAATGCTACTAGAACAAAAAGATAAAAAATATGTCAATAAATGTTATTATGACACTTTCCTAATCTCTGAAAAATAAAGTGATAAATAGGTGATTATTATGAGAAATTTAATAAACAGCATGCCCAAAGTTGTGTCTTTGGAGACAAAACGCACTCTGTTGAAGTCCTACACTAATTTCAGACGAGATAAACCCGATTTATTATATATTATTAATAGATTGATAGACATTTTCAACGTGAGTATACTGAATTCGTAACCTATAAGACAATTTTCTTAAAAAGTGCATCATTTATTTATAGATAGATAGATCTGTTATTTATTCTATAAAATTACTAAAAAAACCTGGAAGTCTGGAAGTTACCTACTAAAACTACAACATGAGGAAAACAAAAAAATGGAATCATTTTTTTACAAGAATTTTTACTGAAGTTATTCGAGCACTAAACAGACAAAACGAATCCTTTACTACAGCCACTCCTGGAAACATCAAAAAATGTCTTAAAATTTACTGGTGGCAGAACAACCTTATATGTATAGAATATTAAAATCAATGGGGTTTATATATAAAATTGTGAATAATAGAAAAATTATTTGTGAACAAAAACACGTCAAAATTTCAAAGGTACAGTTTTTAAGAAAATTTCTACAGTTTCAAAATTCTTGTGAAAATTACCTGTTTGTGTACTTAGGCGAAACTTGGATATATCAAAACGGATCTCAAATTCGCCGATGGGTACACGATATAGATTTTAAATGCAATCCATCAAAAGTGAAAGGTGAGGGTAAACGGTTTACAACATTACATGCGGGTTGTGAATTGAGGTGGTTGGGCGAGTGTTTTTAGACGCAAAGAACAACGCTAGAGATTATCACAAAACGATGACAGGAGAGATTTTTCAAAGTGGGTTAAAGACCAGCGTATTCCTGCTTTAGTACAAATTCAGAGGAAATGTGTGGTGATTATAGACAATGCTTCGTACCATTCCATGCTTTTGGATAAGTCGCCACATTTTCCTTGAAGAGGGGCAAATTGGAGAAATTAGTAATAATGGCAAGGAAGAGTATCAAAATTTAAAGAAAGAACTTTGAGACATAATAAAACCTTTTCGACAACACACCAACAAGATTAACGTAATTGCTCAACTGTTAAAAGAACAAAATCATGAAGATATTAGTTTACCATCCTACCACTGTCATTTCAATCCAATTGAAATGCCATGGTACGCAAAAAAAGACTATTATAACAAGCTAAACCTTCAGTCTCTTCCCAAAATCACATTAATAGTTTATGGGTTACGTTAAAACCATTTCACAAAAATGTAGCACATTATGGCAATATCGAGCATTCTGAACCTTTCAAATTCCTAACATAACTATTCCGCAGTTTTGTCAGTTCATATACAGAGTGATATCTGTCACATTGTCATGGCCAAGCGTCGTTTTTTTTAAGATGGAATGTATAACTTCGTTTCGTGTTCTTACGTTATAATTAACATTAACAAAATATTTTACATTAATCGAACTGTCACATAAAACAACCTAACTCCATGACATATATTTTTTCATACCATCGTGGATGGCATTCGTCAAAAATAAAATTCTTGCATATATGTTCCATTGGGTTACATAACTTTGTCCGCCCCATTAAAAAATGGAGTACTCAAATGCAGTATAGTAAGCAGTACGCTTATTATCCATGATTTTTTAATGAATATTATGAGTTATAATCCCAACACGTGTATTTAATTGCATTGGCAGTATAACGAAATGATATTGTTAAAAAATTATAGATTATTAGGCGTACTACGCACTATATCTAAGAGGAGAATATAATGAGTTAAAATGTATACCAGAGAAAACCTAATACTATTTTATTATGTGAGTACCAATGCTAATGGTCAACGTTTATCCCCAACACTCGTTTTTTTGCTCTTTATGCATAAAATGAATAACCTAACCTAGAACCAAGTGACATTTTTAAATAGTTCATTTGACATGTAATACAAAACCAAGTTTGTTCGTACCAAATTGAAAATCGCGAGTCGCTATATTGTCAGTATGGTAGAAGACCCTAAATATAAGAGATGATGATTGGTTCAAAATTCAACGTATTATATTCTCAAAATACTATTTCCATTGTAATCTAAATTCAATAATTTTATTTCTAACGAATGTAATCCAGGTAGGCATGAAAAATGTGTGTCATGAAGTTAGACCATTTTAGGTGACAGTTCGGTTAATGTCATATATTTGTTTAATGTTAATTATAACATAATAAAACTATGACTATTTCGACATTTATATTCCCTTGTAAACATTTCTTACTTAATAAACTTATGAGGTACGAACATTAAATGACAAGTTAACACTGTTAAGCTGAACCTACGTTAAAATCCTTGATTCATAAAATTAAATTTTAAAAAAAATAGTATCAAGTTGACTAGTATAATAATGAGTTGCAGAACTGTGTCTGTGGCATTAAAACATAGAGTATAGTATAGCTGTTCACGTTTTAGGACTTTTTGTAAGACCCAGGTAAATAATACTGAAGACAATGGGCCACGTTGTCATATTCATTGGTTGGCTTTCGGTAATGTGTTACATTTAGTTTGCTCCATACTGTTCATACATTCTATTAGCTTCGTAGGTTTGTTTATAGTATATAGTAAATAGTAGGTGCAAGAGGAGATTATATCCATATGGACTAGCTTGTATTTACTTTACTGTAAAAATCTTCGTTTAGGCCCGATTCTTTAGGCGCGCATCTTTTGGCGTGCACTTTTAGGCGCAAACGCTTTAGACGCAGACGCTATTAGGCGCGTGTGCATTTAGGCGCTAGAACTTTAGGCGCAGGGACAGTTAGTCGTTAGTCGCCACATGCGTGTATTTAACATTAGTTTCGAAATTTAGTTTATTACCTAGAAGAAATAAATTATGTAACTAGACCTCTTTCCTAAACAGACGTAAAGCAATCATTTTAATGACAAGTTTTTAAAGATTGACTCGGTATTCAAAAGTTATAAATCTTTAAAACTTAAATTTTTTTGTGCCCAGTTTACGCTGAATGTAGATTAAATAATAAACTAATAGAACTGCATAGCTGCTCTTAACGAAAGTTTAAGTTAATAATAATATTCATGTAGAAATGTCAAAATATAATTAACAAAATGTCAGGTTTTACACGAAAATTGCAACACGTTCAAAATGGATCTCTTTTACTAGTCGAAAACTTTCCGACTTTTAAAGAACCGGTATTATTTGCCACTAGTTGTTATGAAAGAGGCAGTTCTGTAAATATGTTCAGTTAAGTAATAAAGTACATGTCCATATTATGCGGAAATGTGTTTACGTGACGCCTATCAGTCCCCTAAAGTTCCGGCGCCTGAACGTCCCTTTCCGAAAGTTCTTATAGCTAACGGTTAGTTCTTCTTCTTTTTCCTCTTAATATAGGCTGAGAGCCTGTTATTTCCGCACATTGAGTACGGTTTTATAAGCCATCTTAAGCCGCAGCCTGGGTAGGTGGCTAGCCTAACCCCTTGAATTAGGGAACAACGCCCTCACAGGGGTCACAACCACAAAAGATGTTCGTATGATGGCCGGAGAGCGTTTCCAATGTCCGGGTGTGGGGCTCGAACCCACTACCTGCTGACTGCTGGCGCAAGCACTCGACCAGTCGGTCACACGCTCTCTTAACCGTTAGTTGCTTCTCTAAAACCACAATGATAGTTTCCTATAATTGATTCAGTGTTTTTCATTGACTTCCTCATTATCATTACCAGTGCCTTTATGTTATATCTTGTATCGCTACACTCTCTCCTATTAGCAAAATCTTATAATTTATTGTAGTAGACATTTTATATTAATTATATGAATAATAAATAACTGTAACTATAGAAGTAACAAATATATTGATATTTCAAGTTATAAAACATAAATATTAGTTTCTTAGTCCTTGCAACAACAGGTTGAGTTCATTAGCTTTCTAAAACTCATTCACCCGATAGTGATAACACACGCAAATAATAACACTAAATAACAATTACAACTTCTTACTGCCTCCAAGTCGGCGACTTTGAAAGCCATCTCCAGGGAACACCGCCATATAGAACTAAGGAAACACCAAAGAGCCCATGAATTCAATGTTGACGTTAAAATATTTGAGGGCCTGGAATTGGAAAAACTAGCCTAATCTAACTTTCTCTGTTTAAATATTTATACTATGCCGTATGAACAGGGGTTGCTTGAATAGGTAGGCATAGTTTTCCCGTCCTACACGGAAAACCCTAGACTAGTTAAAAATCCAATGTAGAAGATAATCGTAGAGCTTAGCCGCCGTCTCCTAAACGTAGCTAAGTGCCCAATAAAACTTGAAAATACTTCTGTTAGAGAGCACCGTCTTCACGTCTAACTGTAACGTTTTAGGATCCGCATTCGAATCAAGTATCTCGTAATTTAGGGAGGCTGTCGCGAAAGTTCGGAGGACGGATAGCGCTGAAAAACTTTATTAGGGAAATAACTCGGCTAAAAACGTGTTCAAGTCAACTTTACCTATTAAACCTGAAGATCTCCCTCTACAATTAGAGTCGGAGCAACTTCCAAAAACTATCGTACATCCGTCTCGCTAACGACCCCGCCCGCAAAAAACGGGAAACTTTTGACTAAGGCATATTCGCTAGTTTTTATCCGATTGTGGTTAAAATGCGATTCGGATAACGCGGACGGGTTGGCTCTCATCAATCAGGCCGGAAAGCACGAGCTCTCGGAGCACGAGATTGATAAGTGGTGCGCTTGAAAAATAGAATCGCGACCGTTGGCATCAGCAACATGTTTGCGAAAAACCGGAATGCATACAGCAAGAAGTTTGCTAAACTTTTTTGGCTTGAGCACTAAATGTGTTTTCTACCTTTTCTAGTTCTATATTGCCTTGAGTTGGATCGATTTAGTGGTATTATTTTTGGTATTCATGTAATAAAAGTTTTCTTCGTTACGTTCCGAGATTACAAGCATCTCACTTTTTATTGTAACAAATGACTGGCAATTTATGTGACTTTTAGTCTTAAAAAGTAAATTTGAAGATATCATCTGCAAATATTTGCTTGCAATATCACATTAAGTATTGAACTGAACTTTCAAGTATATTGCTATTAATCTGTTTTTTAAATTACAGATTGACCTATTTTGTATTATAATATCAATAATTACTATTATAGATAGCTCCTGAAAAATGGGGGTGGATTCTTTTATCTAGTTACTTGATATCTGAAAGATTGATGATTCTAATATTTTAATTCTCATTCTCATAATTTACAATACTTATGTCAACCAATTGTCAAACCAAATATGAAATTCAAATGACAACTGCCAATGTTTTCAATGGTACACAGCAATATTAAAAACACAGTAAGTAATTATTTCTTAATGCCTTTTTTATTGTCTTTATTTCATTTCTAGTTATGATTTTTAATAAGAAATCGCCCACATTTTATTTGGTTCACACAACGTTCCAGATGGCAATTTTCTTTTGATCTGCGAATTGACCCTTTCAAGCACCTTCCTGCAATGCACTGTTCACAGACAGACACTTAACATCAAGTTGACGATCAAGATTAATTTCCTATATGCTATTTCCGCCATCTTAAAAAGTGCGGTTTATTTTTTTGCGATAACTCGGTTCCGTTAACAGTACATGAAGATAAAGTGGACCTTTAGTTAGAATTTTTGTGCTCTACAGTTTATGTTCAATTTTTTCATGCTTTTTTGCGAAAAATTAGTTATTATACCCTTATAGAGCTTGAACATACCTGCAATTTTACCTATTAAAAATTCAAATGCGACCAAAATTACGACTCATAGAGCGCACCAAAGTCGTCAGGTCTGCGTAATTTTGATTTCATGTTCCTACTATAACATAAATGGCATAATAAACTGCATTACATTATTAGATTCATCATATTTCATAGAAAATCTTAGTAGATAACTTGAATTTTAACATTCCTGGATTCGTGGACGCCACAAAAAAGGGTTTAAAATTTCAATTCTTAATTTTTTTTCACTAAACATTGTTCAAGGTACTACGTACCCTTAACCGAGCCTCAGGTTTATTTATGACATTTGCAGGATATGACATGTTATTTTATGTATTCTGAAATGTAAAATGTAATTATTTTATTAGACCGATTATATTCCATCCAGTCTGCTATGCATAATATTATATTACTAAATATTTTCTAATTGCTTTGGAACGATAATTGTGAGCAATAAATAAACTATCTCTCTGTCATCAATGCAGCATGATTGATGGTTTGTGTTTTATTATGCATTCAGCGTTTCAACCGTTTCGTTAATAAGAGCTTTTCACCGCAGTCATTCTTGGACTTGTAATGCAACATGCAAGTGCATGCAGTATGTATTTTTAGTTTTTAAATCCAGTCAGTTCCAAAATGATATTACAAGAACACTCGTATAAATACTTGGTGAGGGTTGATATAGGAATTGGTTACTAGAAGTGAATAATATTTATTCAAAAGAGCCTTATAAAATTTTGAATTACTCTGAATGTCAAGTCCCTATCAGCTAGTGGATAAATAATAATTTTGGTATATACACAGTGGCAAAATAGCTTTCCCTGTGATAATATTGATTATTATGATTCAGAATATTAGTGACGTTTGATAGTAACTTTGAGTTATATCATTCTACTGTGTATAGAAGGAATGCTTCATTCATTTAACGTAAATTAAGTTCCATGAGTGATTATTATTGTGCCAAAGAAATTTATTTATATTGTCAAGAATTGAAATATGTTGGAGAAATCGACCAGTTTTTGTAGCAGAGACAACCAATATGACAACAGAAGAAATAGCAGTTTCAAGGTCAGGCACCTCTAAAAAATCAGCAAAGGTCAGTAGACATTTTATTGAACTTTAAATGTATGTTTTCTAAATTGAAGGATTACTGAAAGCCAAGCAAGAAGAATTAAAAGAGGTGACATACAATTTATTACTGCACACTGCTGGCTGCACAATATTGGACCATAGACACAATGAGGAAATTAGACAAGAATTAGGTAAGTATCTTTAATCTATCCTGTATACCTAAACAGCTGCTTCATTACCAGCTAGTTACAGGCAGAAGAAGAAACGTTGGCCTACCAAAAAAACGCTGGAAAGACCAGCTTTGATTTGTGAAACCGGAACAAACCAAAGGTCTAATCCCTGTCGCTGACGATGATAATAATGAATGATTATTACACACAACTGTCACATGACTGATATCAGCCAATGAAAACCACGCATTATTTGAAAATCGACCAATCCCGAACTGATTACCTGATAATCGCCCGTGGGCTGCTTACCAAGCGATAAGCTCCCTAGGGATGATTATCGACCACGTGGATGGTATCATAATAAGAAATAGAAATGCAAGAAACAAGTAATTTGATTTTTTTTGCATTATGAGATCAATTTTAAATCATATACGGGTTTTGTGTAATAGTCTCCAAAATATAAGTGCGGGCAACACACTTACATATAATTTTGCCAGTGCCAAGAGTCATCGTGCTGGTTGCCCTTAGAAAACAGCCCTCGGGCAAGCCCTCGGGACAGTTTTCATTGCAACCAGCACTCGACCCTTGGCGTGTGCAAAATTATCGGTAAGTATGTCGCGCCCTTGTTATATTACTATTGATAGTTGTTACTATTTATAGTAAGATAAACGTTGTCAGTTTTGTGTACAGAAGTGAAGCTGAATTTTAACAATTGTAAATAGTTATTTTTTGTAAATCGTAGTTCTTGGACATTTTTATATTTCAGAATACATCAAATAACATGTGATATCCTGCAACAATCGCATATTATGAACTTGAGGGACGGATTGTAAGTATTTTGAGCAAAGTTTAGTAGTAAAAATTCTTAAGAACCTAAACCTTACATTAATTTTTTATGCTGGAGGGTCCAGGAAAGTTGAACTTCCAAGTTGCCCACTAGATTTTCTATGAAATATAATTATTCTAATAAGATGCATTACCATTTATCATATCATTTATGTAATAGTACGATATATGAAATTCATATTGCAGATATTTTGAACATCTACAAGTTTTATAATAACTACTTCTTTGTTAAATAAGACTTGAAACGAATACAAGCGAAGAAGAGCGAAGAAAAAATCGAACCTTTACGTTTTACTTTCGATATCTCGACTAATATCTCTACGTGAAAAAGTAATCGAACATAAATTGTAGAGCACAAAACGTTCTAAATAAAAGCTCCACTTTATTTTCATATATCTTTAACGGGAAACGAGCTATCGTAAAAAAATCAAATGCATCTGTTTTTAAGATAGTGGAAATAGCACATAGGAAATCTTGCTAACAACTTAAAGTTAAGCTCGTTACCTCCGCCCCTCCCCCCAACCCCCAAGAAATAAATTTAAAATTTCTATTCACTTTCAAGCAATGGCCTTCCTTTTGTACATAATGACTGATGAGTGGACTAATATATGTGTTTCGGGGAGTGCGCACAGTGAAGGTCATCACTTAAAGTTGACACAGTACATCTACGCTTAGAGATACACAGCTTAGAGATTTGAGTATTCTCAATACTGGTGTTGGTTTTCGCTTGGTGTTCTAGACAAGACTACACCTTAGAGACCAAGACAAGGCAAGATTAGCAGTCCCACAACCAAGACAATATCAAAACTACGGCACCGATATCGTTTCTAGCGTCTTTACATAGATGGTTGGTTTCTACATACAGAAGGCTACAGTCCAATGCTTTATATTGTTGTGATTAATATTAAATTTGGAACTGATAATTGCCACGTCAAAAAATTAATTTTGAGACCGAGAAAACCTTGCGGCAATAAAAAGGGTCCTTCAAAAAAGTACAAATTTCTAAGTACTACATTTTCAGTTAATTTTGTCGCCAAGCCTCTTCTATTATAACATATAAACACTTATTGTAATATGTTGTTTCAATATGAATATCTGCTAAAGACGTTAGATGTATAACATATACTTTCAAGTTTAAAAATAAGGTACTGAACTGAGCCCTTAAAAAGGTTAAGGAACTAATGCAGTCGTCATGACAATTACGAGATCAGTCAGGCAATATTAGATGATTTTGCTTAAAACAAGTTCTCTGCAACCTTGATCTACTACATCATAGAGTAAATTCTTTAATATAGTATTTTCCAGTTTTTCTTACGTGTTCTGAGTCATTAAATACAATAATTATAGTAACGGTAAATGATGTAATTAAACTCTAGAAAGTTGGACTATAGGTAGTTCTGAAGATTCAGCTTGCAAATTTGTTCAAAACTAGGATAGAAATTAAATAAACGTCGTCTTGATATTGGTCATACAAATATCTAAATCAAACTTATGATTGCTTCGACCTAATTAATATTTTACATTAAAGACACATTATTGAAAATTATTTCTCTGTTAGTACTGTCACACGTGAGCTATTTAGCTCAAATTTAGGCGGTTGTTATATTAAGATTGTCAGTCTCAAGGTGTTCTAAGGCTGCACGACGTCTTTGCAAGCATAAATGGCATTCGGCCTCCAAAATATGTGAAAAGTCGGGTAAAGTGACTGTCTGGGGTAGTTACCGGCCGTTTCTCGATATTCTCGACTTTTATCGGACTTAACAATCCCAAGGCACTAATCTACACATTTTAAGCCTCGACATCGTGTTGGTTCGAATTAAAGAGGGTTTAATATTCGACTTCTGTTCGAGATTCTGCCTTCTGCAGAACAACTCGTTAATCAGCCCTTAACGGCTATATTTCTGGGCTGCGCCCTACAAGTTCTGATATCGAAGAGGTTACCGCATAGCAGCCTCAATGTGATGCTGCTGTCGTAACGACAGTGCCGACTAAGACCAAATCGTCAGAGCTAAGTTGTTACTTGTTATACTCGTATTATTACAGCGCGTATTAAAAAAAAGCTAGAACAGGCTGAATCCGATATATTTATTATTGACCTGTTACAAGTATAATGACAATACATAAACATTAGCCAGGAGGCCACTACAGCTATCTGTCTGAAATCACGTCGATGTGTAGGTAATATACAGAACTAGAATAAATTCATGTTGTGAACTGTTACCGTTCAAATGTGCATGTCTCCACTGTAAATAGTTAAGGTTTTGCTTGCTTTTGGGCTCCTGCTAGAAGACTATCGAATATTGTTTTCGTGCCTTACACCACAATGAGTAATTCTTGGATATTTATTTTTGTAACGCTATACATGGAATAAGAAGCAGATAAAATTAAGACTGTTTACTGAAACACGAGTTTTCAGTGGCCAATATCAGCAACGTATTTGAGTTTTTCAATATAACAGCTATTTGCTTGAATGTGCTAAGTTTGAAGTAGAGCTAAGCAGATTAGCTACAGGAGCTACCTAAGTCATTTTCTTGGAGCTGACCAACGTCTCGTAGCAGAGGAAAATCGCTCTTTTCTGTTGACAGTGGAGGTGCTTTCCCCACATCTCCACGCATATGCAACAGCCTATTAATTATCCCGAATTTGACGGGGTGTCTTTTTGATAAAAACTGTTTTGACACGTGCACGCAAGCATTTCTTACAGTCATACCCGCTCCTCCTCCGCTGAACTACCTGGAGCACATTTATTCTGTCGCAGCGTAGTAATATTTATTCTAACCGAACATTGTTACGTGCAAAAGGCGTTAGAATTTACTTTGTTGCATAATTCTTGGTCGTGTAAATGCTTCTTTTATTGAACGCGGTCTTCGTATGAACGAATATTACGGTGATAGTTGGAAATCTGACAGTCTGACTGGCAGTCTTCAGGTGTTTTAAGCCGATCATTCTGCTTGGTTCGCCTTTTGCGATAATGACTAGTCTTGTTGGTGTACCTGAATAACGTTTAGTTTCCCTTTTCGGACCTGATCTCGACTTGGCAAGACGAATTTATTGGTCGTTTCTCAGAAAAGTCTGATTTCAGGGTGCGTGTGGTTACTTCATTTTCGATTTTGGTGATGTATTGAATTTTGTCATTTTACGTCCTGCGCTTTCAGTTTTTCCCCGGAGGTTCTAAGACACCATTTCAGCCTGCATTGGGAGGCTTTAAGTGTGTACGTGTGAACTCGGAGTTCGCGTAAAGCATCGTGTTTGGAAGGCGTATGTTTATTGCTGGTGATTTTGAGCAGGGACAGCTGTCTCTCGCCCGAGCAATCCGCTGCATGCATCTTGGTGTAGCTAAGAGAGCCCCTGTCCGAAGGCTACATTCGTTTGAGATTTGATGCAGCTATTAGTTACGGCACCTTTAATCTAAGTATCCAGGCCATTGCTGTAGCTTCTTCAAAGAATCAGTGATGCCTTTTGATTGTTACGTTTTACGTGTATTGGTCATTTATGCCGACGCTCTTGGCAGAATCCCTTCAGGGTTCACCAGGTTCTGGTAGTTAATAATATTCGTACTACAAGCGCTAGGTGTATTACTGTAGTAGAGAAATTAAAGCTGTTCTTAGTATGTAATTTCACAGTGTACTGGATTAAGCTCAGATTGGTTATTGATTTGTGTTAATCACTAGTATGTTATTGCTATTTGGAGATGCGCCTTCCGCGCAGCGAATGCTGTTAAAAAGTATTGGACTGGCTATTTTGTGCAACGTTGTTTAATTAATGTTCTAACATCTCGAATGTCGGCTTGCGTGGAAAATTTTATGTACTGCCTATATTTTCGTGAGCTTGATTGCTAATTACATATGTTCCACTGTTAATGTTTCTACGTGTCTGATTATGTTACTACTACTTTTTGTATTTCAGATATTGTGTTATTGTCTGCTGCGATTATTTGAGTTTATAAGTTCTCGACCTATCTGAGTATATTTTTGTAATTTAAAAACTGGTTGGCACTCATGGTATTTAGTAATTACGTTAACTAAAGAACCATACGCCGTCTTTACTGAGTCTAACTGGCTGGCCCTCAAGTAGACTCCCGTTTCTGGTAGCATTACGATATTTGAAAATGTTGAGGATTTTCATAGCTCACAACATGTTCTATCAGGACACCGGGAATTGGTTACATATCAAATCTAATTCACCAACTGTAGAACTGTGTTCGCTATAAACCATTTTTGAGTAATTATCATAATAACTATTAATTTTTCTTTAATAAATTATATGAGCTTGCGTATTCATTTATGTGATTTAGCAATGTCCTAATGATCTTATGAGACACTTGATATCTGCAGGTGTTGTTTTAAGGATTAAAATCTGGCACTTTATCACATTATTAATATTATCGTACAAATTACAACACACCTTCCTTTAAAAAGGAGTAGCCTAGAGAACTCAGTTGAAATGTTAAGGCAACAACACAAGATCTCTAGATTTGTTTAAATAACTACAGTTTGTATGGGTCAACAAATCTATAATGTTGCTATCGAAATAAGAGTATTCAAGGAGGCTTTAAAGAAGTCCAGTTAAAATGAAAAGGTAGTTTACTTTCCAAGCTGGAAACAGAAAGTACGAGGATTATTTCATATGTGCGTCAAACGAACCCCTCCCCACTAATTGGAAGCAATTTCTCACAGCGATAAGCTTCCATCCGTTTCAATATTAACGTTACTTTCACATGAGCTCATCTGTAATTACTGATCGGTTTGGAGAGGTAATATGGTGGAACTGTGGTTATTTTCTTATATCTGAAGTCGTAAAGCCTACCTGCAAGATAGTCCTACAGAAGTCAAAGTAGTATCTAAAACCAATCACATTTCTGGCGTTAATAACATATTTTTTATATGAATCATCAGATTAGAAAAATATCACACAGGATATTGGAGTCCTTGGCCTAAAAATAAATTATTCAAAACTGTATAGTAAGATAAGACGCCTTAAAACCGAGACGATACTAATATCCATTTATAGGAAAATATTACACTTGCAATATTTTTAATGTGTCCTTTCATTTAATTTATTAAATTTCACATCAGTGTCTTAATCAGCGTTTTCAACGTGACAACCTTAGAGGATAATTTCTGAAACTTCTTTATGGCGTGAATTTATAATTCATATTCTTATTTGGGTATTTTGCCACTCTGCAAATTCAAAATATTAAATAACAAACGTTTCGAGGAACAATCTGCTCTCGTTATCAACGATTAACAATTAAAAAGATCAAGATACTTAGCTTTTTCACTGATAGGAGAAACGATCAACCTCCAATGAATTGCTTGACACTGACGTTTGTTGATTATCTATACCTACTTAATCTCATCTTTAAGAATCGATAGCCAACTATTGTCTAAAATATTGAGAAAGACGACACACATTTTCGTTAAGTAAAATATATACCGTTTCCTTAATTTTACGTCTAGTTGACATTGATATTTATACAATATCTTTGTGTTGTGCCATTGTATTTTGTGGTTTTCATCCCAAGCATGTTCTGCCAACTTAGTCTTATTGAATTGATAGGTTTTCATCATATTTTTATCTTCTTTAACTCTAACTGCTAAAGGTCTGGATGTTTCACCGATGTAATATTTCCCGCATTCACAGGTATTCCCTGTATATATACAATTCTTTAAATGTTGTTCTTCGTTGAACGACTTAGTTTTTGTAAGAACTGACCATAAGGTATTCATCGTTTTGAATAACATTCTAACATTAAATCTATTTCCAATTCGTCTAATTTTGTCAGATATGTCTGGAATATATGTTATAGTTAGAGTATTATATTTTTGAGTGTCATTCCTTTGTATGTGTATGGCATTAGAGGAGCCTAGTTCAACGTGGGAGATTTCCTTTATGCTGAAATATAATAAGGCTTGCTTGTGATAGTCGAAACAATTGTACCTGGAAAAATACGGAAACAAATTCGTGTTATTTTTAAGGGCACCACCTAGTGTTTTGTATGACTGATCGGAAAATTCCTACCAGATGAATGTTCCTGTAGGCGATAGGAAATGTGCATGCTCAGCTTCACATATGACGAAATTTCTGCCAAGATTATTTTATTGCAAGAAAATGCCTAAATTCACGTCGCTTTGCAAAGGAGCAACAGTAAATTTAAGAAATGCGTTAGATAACTTTCATAACAATACATTATACAGGCATCAGCGGAAGGCCAGAAACTCAATAAAGGATGCCAACAACCAATCTACACAAATTACATCGGCTTGTGGCGTCACGTTAAGCAATAAACTGACAAGCTCAGAGACCCAAAGTTGTTAAAAGTTTGTCGAAAATTGTGGGCTTGAAAATAAAAGTCGTAGATTGTGCCGGGCTTTCATAAAACCAAAACGGGTAGCTTCAAGATTTTCAACATATGACTTGGCGCCTTTATACACGCGATATTATAGAAAATCTTTCAGGTCTACGTCGGCTTGCTGGGCGGCGGTTTAAATTTTGTTTGAGATCATCGGCGTCGAACTACATGCTGAGGAAATATCTCGCCAAATTAAATGGGAGTGCTGCGCTTCGGAAAGCTGAGTATATCTGACAAAGGCCGTAATTTTCTAAAATTGGCACCGTAAGGCTTCTCCAAGTAGCTATATTCACGGAATGATAACGGCCACATACACATGATTATCATTGACTTTGGCAAGAGTAGTAGACACTAATTTTGCTTCTCACCCTGTTACCGCGTGCATACAAAAGCCACCATTGTTGATTCTAAACCTAAACTGACAAGCTTGATCATGAGAGTCTGATGGATTTTGAAAGACGGTGAAAGGATATCATTGAAAAGTAGTACTTTGCGTTTATTGGCGTCCATTGGTCTTTCAGTTTTAAATATCAAATTATGTCACGCTAATATGTGACAGAGCAAATGTGTATAGAAAATATAAGAAGTCGGGACAATTTTGCTATCCAACTTCATTATGTAAAAGATAGTAAAGCTTATTAGTAGAAATTATGTAGCAAACCTATTACCAACGTAGGAAAAATGTTAACGTCAAGTATTATGTAATAAAATGAACTAAAATAAATTATTTTCTCGGTGAAAATAACGACCTTAGTATACACTCAAAAAACAACAATGTTTTGCGTATGCCAGCAACCCTTTACAGTGACGTATATCGTAAATGCATATTTAAACGTTATCTAAATACAATCCAATCGTTACCACCACTGTAATTTTCGCCTATTACGATAAGTGTTATTTCAGCCTACCACTACAAAGTAGTAGTTAGTGTAATAATAACAAATATTTACAATACGCTTACAAGAGGCCCCGTTACCTTTAGAATACTGTATTGATAATACAAATTTGAGAGATATCGAACAAAATGGTAATTTACAACTGTCTTGTATTGATAAATAGCTGTTAGTGTGTATCACAACAAGCAAACAAAGTAAAGAAGCTAAATTTAGTATAGAAAAATAACGTTTTATTTAAATTAATAAACACAATAATTGTTAAGTAACAGAAGTACCAAACTGCGAGATTCGAATTGTTTAGATTAGACTGATAAACCAAATGTATTGGTACCGATTGTAAATGAATCAGTATTAATTGGAATCACATCTATTTGTATTTCTGAAAGCTTTTCCTTAATTTGTAATTCTGTGGTTGGCTAGTCACCATAAAACCCTTTTTATTTGTTTGTTTGTGCAAAGGACGGTTGCAGGTGTCGATTCTCACACCCTGCCAGTTGTAATTAATTTCGTTCAAAGACAAGTATCTTTCTAACGTTTCCAAGAAAATGCTGCTTATAGGTACTGCATTCACCAGTCACTAAATTAATATTGTTTTTATGCCTGGTAACATCACATACATTTTATGATTGGTCTTTAAACTTAAAACTAGCAGAATTAACTGTCAATTGATTTAATGTTATTAACGCTCGTCAAATCTGATCAATATGTCTTATAAATAAATATTGGGATCTATGTTGCCATGAAATGTGTCCGTTGGGTTACCGTCCCAAATAATAACGGGCTACAAATTTTGTGGCTTACCCTATAGGTATTTTAATGCGTTGCTTAACTTTTGGTATTACATCATAAATATTTTACTTTTAATTGATACATAAAATCCAATTTATTCCCTTGATAATCTGACACTTTCTATATAAGGAGACACAATTAAATTGCATGCTTTTCTCTTTTCTGTGTGAATACTTAACATTGTGGTACTAGTTATTATTGAAAAAAGATAACATTTCTTATGTAAATTAATATAATTTTTTAGAAATAGATATTTTATTATTCTTGATTATATTACCAAATACAACCTCTTCGTTAGACGTGAAATCCTCAAATGTAGCAGCTTGGTTAGTAGCTGTACCGCTCAACTGTATCAAGGCGTCAGCGCTGTATTTTGATATATTACTGAAGTACTAATTTACTGCCAGCTAGCTTAGTAGCAATGAGATTTCGCTCAATTTATTTACCGCAGTCGCAGCTCAAGAAAGTCGCTGTTAAAATAAACCAGAAGTTGACTTGTACTGGTGCTAATCTGAAAATATTCTTCAATAACTTCAAAAATTTACTTAAATGAAAAGCCTATCTATTCTCACAACAACGAACGAGCTGTTACAAGCTAGGCTATGAAACGGAAACAGACAAAGAACTAATTCTTAATATCAATTTCTATTATATATTCTTACGTTTATCCACGCGCAAAAGGTTGTTTCTACTCAGCATTTATTTTAACCATAGGCTAACACGGTTAGCCTCTATTTCTCTGCTCAGCTTCCAGCCCTTTAAAGCGGTCTACGCTTACGCTCAAACGCGTAGAAAAGGTAAAAAGTATTGGCGGGCATTGCCTTGAATGCAGATGTTTTCAATGGCTTGTCTTCTAATGACCTAAAGAAAGCAAGGATTCACTTCTGGATATTTAAAAGAAGTCGAGAGGGGTTGGATATTCAATTTTCTAAGGATAGAACGTTAGTTCTACGGACTATCCAAATAACTCACGGGCACTATTAATAAGGTATGGGTATCATAGAAGTTCGATCTCAGCAGTTCAGTTAGCAAGCCACCAGAAATCCAAAATCTGTGTGTACACCAACACAATATGATACACACAAAAAGAATACATAAGAAGAACACAAAATAGCAAATGTGTATACGCAAATAACAATTTCTATACTAAAGATACGCTTCTGGTTTTTCTTTCAAAGCTTTTTTTGTTCACATTTTAGAGTTAACAAAAGCGTGCAATTACTTGCCTAATAACGGACTGGCTTCAAGGCAGTTTGGGACCAAACACTAACTGAGTACAGCATGCATCGTCGCAACCAAAATTGTGGAATATTGAAAAAATTCTTTAATTTTCTCTAAAGGCTTTGTATTATTGGAAGCTCGAAATTCTCTGCTTTTATATAGTCGTATTAGCAAACTACTCATTACATGGGTGCTCTTATGACACTTGAAATTTCCTACAAATAAATTAAATCCAGATTAAGTTGACACACTAATATCATGATACTGAACGGTAACCTACGGTAACTTTCAAAGAAGTATACGACAATTTAGCGACAAATAATAACAAGGAATCCTTCTGTTCGCGGCGTTACAGACAAGTTTCATTAAATGAGAGCAGCAGAAAATACGAACTAAATATAAATGCAAAAAAGACCAAGTTTATGATCACCAGCAGGAAAAAGGAACCATACATTAAAGCGGCTATGCAAATAGAAAATCAACAAATCGAAAGAGTAACCCAATACAAATATCTGGAATGTCAGCTAAAAGCGGATTGAAACCCCGAAAATCAGAATTGAGATAGCAGGCCCAACGTTAATAAAGTATGAGAAAGTGTTGAGAAAATGGGACATCCCGACATCATTTCCCATGCGTTATACAAAATGTGCTGCTTTATAGAATGGAAACGCGAACTAAAAAAATCGAAGCTTTCGTAATGTGAACCTACAAGCGTCTATTAAAAATGCACTGCACTGATAGAGCTACCAACGAGGAAGTGCCAAAAAGAATGCATAAAGACCGCGAGCTGTTCACCTCAATTAAACAACGACACACTGCTTATCTAGGACATATTGTTAAGAATGAAAAGTACAAAATACTATAATTAATTTCAGAAGGCAAAATAGAGGGAAATAAAGGAGTAGCTAAAAACGATAGGAAAATTAGTCAACACAGCAAAAGCTAGAGAAAAATGTAGAAGTGTGGTCGCTTACATCCAATAGAGTAAATAGGCGGTCGAAAAAGATGAGAGGTGGTGTTCCTTACATTAACGGTGAAATTCAAAAAAAAAGGTTTTAAAGTTGTCAGCTTTTCCTCTGCTGCTGTCGCCATGTAGCTACTACTGCTGCCTTGTCAATTATTAATGTTCTTCCCTGTTCACTTATTTCCTATAATCTATACAAATCAAAATAATACTTGCTACGATGTAGAGATTCGACTCATATGAGATAGTCATTTATTTTACACAAAGTTACATAAACAATCCACAACTAGTATACACCATAGTAATATATTCACTAAAAGACAGAAGGAATTAACTTTAGCACGCACTAATCTACGCGCCAATGTTCAAATATTCATACATTCACTGCAATTCGAATTGAAATCCCCGTACGTATTTACTTGCCCATTAAGCATATTACTTTACGGTCACTATATTTTTCCACAGCCATGAGCCAACGCTTATCGCTTAGACTCCAATCATACCCTGTATCGGGCTACCTTGAGCGTTTGAATCGAAGCTGCAATATAGCCCTCGTCGATTTGGACCCGGTTACACCCAAAATTGTACGACATGAAACTAGAATAGCTCGATGCAAGGAAATTTCCCACAAATACTGCGGGAAAAAACCTGGCTTCAAGCTCGATCGGTTCTCTAGCGATTGCGTCACGAAACACTCGTGACGTTATAAAAGCCATTGGTGGCGCCACAACTGCGTACTTACTCAGTACACGTCTTACTTGGCACTTGCTTGAAATGCAAATATTGACTTTCTAAACACTTAGCAAGTAAATTTTATTTAGTGCGCGGCTTTAAGCCGCCTTGATTTAGCTCGCTGTAGGCGAATTTTACTTTGAGCGGCAGGCAGACATGCGATTTTGGGGCTAGGCACGCTGCGACTGCTTCAGCTTTTCCGCGGCCGGTGCTGAAGTCTTTCTGTCGCTGAACAGATACAACTGAGCGATTTAAGTACTAAAACAGCGCCGTACTCGCACCTTCAACTATATTAGTTACAATTATTCAACCTAATTAACAATTAAAAAACATGCACACACAAATCGGCTGTATATGTAAATATTAAAATAAATAATTCGAGCAAGGTAGGTCAGATTCCCGTTTAATATTGAATCACCTTCAAAATTGCTTTGACTGCGTCGATGTAAAATCTTTTGTCGGTTCTCAAGTACCAGTTGACCACCCTTTGGTGCTTTATAGCTTAAGGCAAACTTCTTTGTCCTCCTTCTAGACTTACCAGAATGTAGTCTATTTAGTTACGATATTGAATGTCCGGTAACTACCAAGTGAATAAACTCTGAGTAAGCACATGATACTATTAAAATTTCACAACGTTCCAATCTCATATTTACCAAACACTGTCCTTAATTGCTTATCATCTGCTGTACCAGCTATCTTTGCATTAAATTTGCCCAACATTAGAAGTAGGTCTCTATTGGTATATTGCTTGTTTGATCTTTTCTTGGAATGGTGAGATCTCCTGTTTGGTTTCCTTGATAGCTATATTGACTATCAAATTCATTTCTGGATTCGAATTCGTTCTTCTCGGAAATTACTATATTTCGAGTGGGGGACATGAAATACTCCCTATTTTAAGATTACTGTAAATAAACATAATACTGATCGACATGAGATCTGGAACAATACATATGTGTTTTGCTTCGTTTTATACAACTGTTACACATGAAAAAGCTTCTAATAACGCTAAACACGAAATGTTGTTTTATGTAAATGTATAGAAAGCATTCACATGTTATAATTATAAGGTAAAATATATTTTGATGATATAAATACTTATAATCGGAAAAGTCTTAACCTTTTGCACAAGACATTCCAGTCATAAAAGCTTCAAAAGTTTTCTAGTTCAACTACATTTAAAATGACTTCTTCTATTTTTTCTGCCCAAACTATTTAACAAACCGATCAGGCATTGAGATAGCGACAACGACAAAAAAGAATGATTAGATGCACTGATTAGCTCAATCTAACGACGTCCATATTGCTAATGCTCGTATAATAAAACTCATGTCCCTTGCTTTTATCGTCTATTAACGCAAAGAGTGGCAGTTTCAACTTTCGCTTATCGCATCGACTTGCTAAAACATTAAATCTAAGTATTCGTCGTCGAAGATTATCATCACTGATCAACGTTACTTTATCACATAACTTCTAAGAATGTTCTTCATAAAAACGTTCCATTTGCGTAAGGGTGGCTAAACCTGTATACATATCTTAATTTTCAAGGGAAATTCAATACCAACTGTTCACATCAACTGTTATCGTTCTTGTGATAATAATTAGTTTGCAAACATACAAAATTGGAGTAGCTTTGTAAATTATTTTAGAAAATGTAACGCTTTAAATGGCAAAAGTAAAAAAATATATTTTTATTTTTATTTGCAAAATGGTTTTTACTGATCTTTAAGCACTTTTGTTTACAGTAAAAACGAAAACTTGTTATCGCTTCTTAAAGCAGCAAGAATTTCATTAAAAGCTATTCTGCAGAAGTCTACTCAGTCAATCTGCGATGATACATCTTCATCAGTTTTATCACACTTATATTTTCGAATAGAATATTCAGACCACTTGTTTCAAATACGTCGCCCTATTTTTCAATCATCGAAAAATGGTCCTAAAGTATAGTCTAAGAGCTAATGACAAGTTTTCTTCCAAAAGTGCCAAAACAGAACGATGTTTGAACCACACCCGGATTTTCATACCTCAAACTTCTTTGAGTCGATTTGTTCTATATCTGGAATTTTTAAAGGAATTTCTTCGTCAATATGTCATTTTACCAACGCCTGTAATTTTTTTCGCAGAAATTTTTGTATTGTACCAAATATATTTTATGATTTTAGGGGAAAACATATATTTCTGTAGTCTGGATATTCTTAGAAATTTAAGCGCTTATAGATTACCATCTTGCTATAATCCACCGTAAGTACTAACAACCGTGTCTCAGTACTCCTTATTACGCAGAGAACAGGTTTTATGCTAACTGCTTATTGTATAATTTATGCATATGTTAGGCTATAATGAAAAATGTACACGAATTGAAAGTTTTACAGTTAATGGGCACTAATTGATTATTGCATATTTTTCTATTTAAGCATTTATTGCATATCTTAATAGTTGCGTGCATATTGTAGCATACATTTACAATTTTTGGTGAAACTTGCATAAGCTGGCTTTCAGATATACGGAATGTAAAATATAAGTGTGTATGCTGACAATCTTCGAAGAAAGCATGTAAATAATTATTTTGAAATTTGACCAAAGTGTGTCTAATACATTTGAATTACAATATAGGAACAATAAAATGATTTTGCTTTCAACACGGGTTACGCTAAAGCAATTTAAAACAAGGAGTGACTCTTTATGAAGCTTTGGCATTAATCAACAGTTTTGAGAATTCATGCAGAAGTATAAAAGGTAAACTACGAAGTAAGTGCTCAACTTTTAGAAAAATTTAATTTGGTAACGTAGAAAAACTCTGGTTATGCTATCTTAAATAAAATAATTATAAGTCACGTTTTGAATGGCGAATTTGTTGCTGATTTTGATATAGCTTCTAATGTTATTGCTAAATTTGTAAATGCTCCTTGTGCATCTGTAGATGTTAAAAGATTGTTCTCAATATTTAGGTACATGTTTTCAGATGGAAAACAAGTTTTTATTTAAAAGATTTTGAAAAGCATTTACTGTAAGATGTTTTTTATAGCCATGATTAACTTACTAATTTTATTTGTATATCCTATGTTTATATTAAAATCATTGCTTAATTCTGATAGAAATCATTGTAAGAATTCTTAAAATGAGTAAAACAGAAAGCAAATATATATTCTCCTTTTTTAAAATGTTAGTATAGGTGATTATATATGATTAATCGACTATCAATTAAACAATTTTAAAATTCTACATAATGTAAATGAGATGGCATATGCACATGCATATTTTTAAAACTGTCTACATGCTGATTGGATATTTTCACAAAATAAGGTGCATATATATGTGCATATTTTGGTAATAATGGGCTGCATATATTTTGTTCATTGCCTTGTGGTCTTTTTAGGTATTTCTTGGTCATCCGCGTCTTCATCTTTGTTGTGTCCAACTCATAACTTACTTCGGTCTGCGTTGTATATAACCATACCAAGTTAGTTGTTCTTCCATTATTTTTTCTATGATTGTCCTCTCTTCGTTTATTATTTCTCTTTTCCTGCGAAAAAAATCAATTTTTATTGATCTACCATACTTCACAACAGCATTGAGTTGTAAGCATAGACGTAGTTAGGGGAGTTCCTGCGGGGGGGGGGGGGGTGCTAATTACCATAAAAACCTAATTACCATCCCCGGAAAAATTTACTCTTTAATTGCCCAAAAATAAAATTTTAACACTTCTGAATATTAGTAGATAGAGTATTAAGTTCCAAAGCAATTAAGGGACTTTAATGGTATCAACAATCAGTAAATGAAAAGCGAAATCATGATGCATTTTCCTTTTATGGAAAGAGGTTAAAGTTCTTTCCAGAATTAACCACTATTTGATGTCGAAGCTACCAGGAACTCTAACAGGAAACGGAATGAATGAAATTGTTGAAATTCAATTTTGTCCGGAGAGTAAGGAAGTTCCAAATATATTGATAATTATGCCACAACTTTGGCGATAATCAAAGAAGTTGTAAAAACTAAAACGTTATTCTAAAAAATAGTAAAAAATTGTCAACCAAAAGGAACCTTCGAATTTCGTTATCTACTCTGCAAAATACAGATAATTGCGAATCACAATACTATTTACCTATTTTTTAAACTTTATCAAGTTATTCTAATCTTGCCATTTACCACAACATCGCGTGAACTGAGAAAGACCCTTTTCTGACTGTGAGAAGAATTAAATATTGACTGAGAAGCACGATAAATCAAAATCGTTTTAGTAATATATCAATACTCAATATAGAAAATGAAGCATAAAAATATTACACCAAAGAAATTCCGCAATTAGACGAGTAGAAAGTAGGTAGAAAAATAACGCTGTAATTTCAAAACGTTTGCAAAATATGTATGTTACGTTTATTACTTTTTTGCACTTCCGGGACTAAAGTTGATACTTTAGTCCTCGTAAACAGGGACTAAAGTAGATCATTTAATCCCTAGGAACTAAAGTAACTCATTTAATCCCTAGGGACTAAAGTAAAAATGATACCGTAACTATGGTAAATTTATGTACATACGAGGTTAGTAGGTTAGGTTTTGTTTGTCATCTGACACACACTGACGTAAAACTTAACCTGCAAATCTCGAATTTGACATATACTGACAATACACTTCAGTACTGCCAACTGATTCAGGCTATCCAGGACCTGCTGCAATTCAGTTTGTAATAAATTATAATTGTCAGTTTCCAAATTGACAGATTCCAAATTTTTGAAATGTTTGATGATAATGTTCCCAAAAATGCAAAAAATAGCGTATATACCTCGGGACTAAAGTGCCTAAATCCCTTGAGTGGTTATTGCCCTCGGGCTTCGCCCTCGAGGCAACAAACTCCACTCGCGGGATTAAATGGTGCACTTCAGTCCCTCATGATATAATATACTATTGTTGTTATTTTAGTGAGTATAATTTGTTTAAAGTTTCTTGTTAACATTTATGTTCAATTTTGTATATCCCCTTTTAGTAAGAACATGAAGACTTGAACACCCCTAACTTGAGAATCTAACTAGGCCTATGGCTGTACGTCTGGGTCTTGGTGGTATTTCTGATTGTCCCATACGATGACACTTAGGACTCCAATTGTTGTTCTTCTTTTTATATTTGTCTATTAGTACTCTCAAGTAGATGTATTCGTTGAATGCATAGATATTTGGTTTTCTCCATTTTCATGCCCAAGGAGCATTTCCACTATTCTTTATTTAACTAACGACAGATGTATTCAAGATCTTCTTGGTCTTGAAGCATTATTATCTGGCTGTCGTTGAAATTGAAAATGTATAATGTCGTATCATCTGTAATCGGAATACTAATTCCTTGGCATCTTTGTCTCCATTGATTTAAAGTCTCATTGAGATATATTCTGAATAGAGCTGGAGACAAGCACACCCTTGTCGTGATCCCTTTGTTACTATAAATCTTTCTGGTCACTTTTCGCAGTTTACATACGGGAGAACTGCCATAGGCTTTAGTGAGATCGAAAAATATACAAGCGAGTGTTCTTTGCAGCGAGCATTTTTGTTCTCTATTATTTGAGCCAAGATGTTCTCACACAAGAGCTTATCGTACTTGACCGTAGAGCCAACTGATCACAGTAGTAATTTATATGCATCTATAGTTGTTGCATATATGTGCCTTTCCCTGTCTGTGCATTGATGTTATGCAAGCAGTTTTCCATTCTTTTAAAACATCTTCATCATTTAGATTTGTAATCAATAATGGTAGAGAAGAAAACGATAGAAATACAACCTATAGTTCATTCAAATTCAAGATAGAGCAAAACGTGCAACCCAAGTTACAAATATCAGCAGTAAGTTGATTACTAATATGATTTTATTAAAATTTAGATCAGAGAGATACGGTCTTGATGCTGACTTTATGAATGTCATAATAAATGTGTCATGTTTTTAATATGTATCTTTGCTTTAAGGAGGTCATTTGCGACATTTTTTAGTGTGTAAATTTAGTCTCAGATCACATTCAGCAGATTTCTTTTAAGTAGACGTCTCACAAGTTTCCAATTTCAAGCTTTACAAATTTGACAAAAACTGTAACCTCTATGTTATACTACGTACATCCCATGATCTACATTTTAATAAAATTAAATTAGTAATTACCTCACTGCTGATATTTGTAACTTGGGTTGCAGATTTTGCTCTATCTTGAGTTTGAATGAACTATAGCTACTATATTATTTATTAACTTAAAATGGCTCTACTACTAAATAGAAAGAAGATAAATCGTACTTTACATAACTTCCAACAACCTTCTTGCTTTCCAAGTCTTTGTAAATTAATTTCTGTAGTACAGCATTTATTGTAAATTGGTCTGTAAAACACCTGTTTTAAAAGTCACCGGATGTAAACTTCCAATCCGCCACTCATGAAATATTCATTTAAATATTCTCTTACCAATAATGTTTAATGAGCAACATCTCCTCCTCGCTGCCACTGAAATTTATTATAATCAACTATGTTAGTATCAAGATTTTCTCTATTTCTGAAAACACACGTAGGTTTAAAACATTTATTCAGAAAGTATAATCATATAATCCTAACCTAAGTACTACTACATGAAATGATATACTCTTTTTATAGCATTGATTTCTTCCTGAAATTCTAAAGTTGGGTTGAGCTTATCTCAGATCTCAGAATCTACTTTTCTGAAAAGAAATTAAGCATTTGTACAAAATGTTGCTTAATCAGAAAATAAAAATAGTATGAAACGTTTCCTTCTTTATACTTCACCTATGCGTAGGTAAAATGCCAAACTTCTTCCTTCGTCCGAAGCTTTAAGCGCATGCGTCATTTTCGGTTTGAAATACAGCGTTTTGTTTCTTCTCGAATTTTTTAATAAACTTCTATTCGCATCCAGTTTGTAAGCGGGCGTTTCCTGTTCGGTTACGTTTTTATTAATTATCAACTTAATTGTCAACTAGCTCAATAGCAAAGATATTGCGCTCACTTTACTTACCTTTAGTCACGATTAAGAAAATTTGTAACACGACTTTTTGCCTAGCCCTATAATTACCTTACGGTGCCCTGAGTCGCTAGCTTATTCATTCGGTGAGGTATGAGACCCTATCAATAGCATCAGTGCGGCTAAAGGTAAGCTAATATTGTTTGAGGTCAGCTCGTAGTCACCTGTAATATTGAACTTGCAATGAAAACCCAACAGTTTACATAAAAAGGCATATAGCCTGCAATAAAGCACAAATACCAGAAAATACACATATAAAAAGTACACAATACAAAGGCCGTAGACTACAAGCATACAACACAGTTTAAATAGGCCGCTAGAGTCCGATTATCAACGCAAAGTTCAATGTCACTGACGCGAAATGAAATTGAACACCACGAACCTGTCTATTCTTATAATACGCTTGCACGTCGCGCGACCTAGCCCGTTTAATTTAAACAGCGTATTGAGGCGGCCGATGACGCAATAACCTTGCGCCAGTTGCTTACAGGTAAATTCCTGTCGTCTTTGATACGCCACCATGCATTGAAGCAATTACCACTTATGTTGCAATCGACTCTTACGTTGTAGCAAAGTTTGAACTGTTTTGGTTACCCCAATATTCTCGTGGCAGGGGAGGGGCAGCGCTTCTCTGGCCGCAGATCACAGCTTTCTTCTATGGAAGGCACTTTGACGCGTGTCCACCTAACACAATTCGATTACTTATACGGCGTGCTAACTTAACATGCTAGAACATAAAGGATACAGTTAGGCTTGTTGCTAGCAGTGTATATAAGAAAAATATATAAATACAGGTGCCACAAATTGTACCGTTTTAAAGTCCCTGCTGAAATGAACGAAAAGTTGACCTTTACTGTCGCTAAGCTGAAAATATTAACTTTAACGATTTACTCAAATAAAAATTCAATTTTCTATACGTAAATTTACAACAAATACCTATACTTTCCTGTAAAAGACAATGGTAACTAATAATAAACCTAAATACTAGCCCAAGAAGCGAGTATCTATTTCTACTACGCATTTATTTTAATAATAATGTCAGTCTACTCGCACAATGCTATTTGCCTAATCCACCCAATCGGTAGCTGTTATTTATGCTACTAGTCTACAAACCATACCTCACTACGCTGCCATACCACATAATATTATTAAAGCACTCTGACAGCTATTTCAAACGCCTCTGTGCTGGCAGCCAACTGCGCATCTACTAAGGCACAGCACGCCGAAACACAGCCCGGCAAGCTATGACTCACGCGGCTTCTTTGCTGACGCTTCTTGTACGCCCAACTAAGTTATGAAAGCACCCACCTGCAGCCGAATATCTGTTGTGTAACACATGGACTGTGGAGTACCGCAATTCTCCACGTTGATGCCTTTAAAATTGCATCACTCAACGCTGCCACCGTTTCCTATCTTATTTTTCTGACTCCAGCTCGCCAAATTACGCCATCTACAGAACTTCAACTCGTTCTGTGTTTGTTATCGGATGGTATTTCCTCGCATCTCTTCGCTTGTAGTTCCCCAGACTCATAGTAACTTCGCTTTTGGATGACGCGAAACGCTTGAATTTTGGGGCGAAATCCGCAGAACTAATTGAAGCGCGTTTAAATGTTCACGCACGTTAGCAAAACTAGTTCCTAAACTCTACAAACAAAGAGTAAAGTACATATATATATATATATATGTACAAATCGGCTGTATATCGAGATGTTGTTACTAACACACTCAGATGATTCAAGTTTTCATTTCAAATTATAGTGACGAATCTTTCAAACATACCTTAGATTTTTTTCTATATCCAAATTAGTCACTAATTTGTTTAAAGTTTTCTCCTTCGCTTGCCCCTTATAACCACCTATTTTGTCTTGTCGTTATTAATGTTCATTCTTCTTCAAGCATGTCTTTGTTAATTTTTGTATTTAGTCATGCTACTGGCCTTGCCATAAGTGTTAGATCGTGCGGGTATGTTAAACACTGGTAACATCTCTTTTTTCTAAAACGAGATTAAAATAATGTTATTGACAGTAGTCTCTCTTCCTAACACCTTTCTACCTTCCGCATAGTGTATAATTTACTCTTCCTCTGTTCCTTGTGTGTAGAGTCATGGTTATCACCAATTTTATTACCTTGTCCGGTAATTACACGATCTCCATGACTTACAATACGCTGGTTTTCTTAATGCCATCGGTATGCTTGTTCAAATATTTGTAAATAACCGTTACACCATGGTTAAAGTAGCTAAATGTTAACTGCTGAGAAGTATTATCGGGTCTATAACTGACCAACCCTTTCTAAAGGCTCACAGATATTCTCTGCGCTTGTTGTCTACTTACATTTTTGATGTTTATTTTCGTAGTGTCACGAATATTTTATAAGCAGCATCCACCAAGGAAATTACCGCATAGTATGGCATCTGTCTTGTTTTATTTCTTGTAAACTAGTTGTAGTATTATAGTTCTCCATTACTTTCACAGGCTGATTTACTTAGTGTATATATTTTGCATTTGTTTTGCTTATTTGCTTTACTTTTAGTTGTATAACTTGCTCTTTGGTTGATATAGCACTTTATTCTCTATGTGATTCTCTATTTGGTCCGCTAAATTCTTTCATTTCGCCACCTTTCTCAGTATTTAACGTTTCATTAAAATGCTCTTCCCATTTTATAATTAGCCATTCATCTCTGATTAATTTTCCAGTTTTGTTTTTGTAGAGTTCTGATGTTCTAATCTTGTTTTGTCTTTTTATTTTCTTGGAGAAATTGATAATTTATTTTCTGTTGTACTTTTCTTCTCTTTTCCTGATTGTTGTTTTTTGAAGGTTTTTTCTCTTGACTTTTCTACTTACTCTTTTCACCTTTTTTCTTTGTTCTCTAAATTTTTTTATGTCCTCGTCTAATTTTGAGCGCTTTCTTTTATCTAATTCCTTCTTACAATCGTTGTCAAATCAGTTAATTTGTTCTTCTTTCTTCTGTTAATACAATAGTCGGCATCAAATAGAGTCTACCTGCTGTACTACTATCTAAGGATTGAAAGGACGTTCTGATTAGTGGCAGTTATTTAGAATAGAACTTACGAGGTGTGTCTAAAACGTTCCGTGAATGCTCCGAGATCTCACCCGCCAGTATATATTCAGAAGTGCCATATAGTGGGGAGTGCAGCTGGCAGGTTAACCAAATGCTGGCGATCAACGCATTAACATGATGTTTTGCTACAAATTTGGGAAAACGCCGAAGGAGACTCACAGGACTTGACAGCGGAAGTTTCTGCACGACAACGCGCCTGCACATTGTGCGATTCCAGTGCGGCAATTCATAGCTCAACATGACGTAACAGTTCTTGAACATTCACAGTACTCCCCTGATCTAGCGCCTGTGGACTTACTTCTGTTTCCCCATCTCAAGACGGTCATGAAAGGTGCGCGTTTTGAAGACGCGTTGGATGAAAGACCGTGTGACAGCGATCTTGGGATCGATTCCTAAAGATGACTTTGTTGCCAGTTTCCAGAAAGTGTATGAACGTTGTCAACAGTGTGTTGTGTTGCAATCCGATTATTTTGAAGGCCAATACAGGCAACTTCTTTCTATCTTTTGTTTTCTTTGTTCTATGATATCATTCAACGATGCTAGACACACCTCGTATATTAATTTACGTTTAAATGATTTTTACCTTGGTATTTTTTATTGGCGTCCACTATTTATGCCGACACTCAAATTTAAATGTTGTTTTATAGGAAGCAACATTTTCGTCTAAAGAATTAAAGAATCCTAAAATCAAAATTTAAAAATTATTTTTTCTTGGAACCCCATGTTTTTATTTCATAGAATTTTAGGAATTATAAATTAGAACATACAAACCTCACAGCGTACTTCACGAAAAAATAAAATAAAATGCAAAACATAATCTACAATCAATCAACGTTAAGAATTAGAACGCTACTCTTGAAGGTTCTATTGATGAAATAATTTTCTAAATTAGGTATTTGTCGTGTAAGGTTTGTGGAAAATATATGGTTTGTTCAACATTTCTCAGTATTACCACCTGGAAGATCCTAAGTTAGTGCCCAAGCCAACGCATTCAAAGAAATCAACTCTAGCCTTTGCAATTCCAATTTCGCAGGTATTTTTACGTATTCCGTTTCAGCATAAAGTATCGCTTAACTTCCTGAAATATGCATGAACGTGCAGGAGGTACAAATTTGAGTTTGCACGCACCATAAAACTCGAAAACATACATAAATAAACCGAACGAACGCAAAAATCGAAGCTCTAATATATCCCGATATCCTACAATAAAGCTGCCAGCGCTTCCTGATCAGCCGCGTCCACGCTACGAAACAGATACCGGAAGGACAGTGAAGTCAAATTTTTTACGAAAGCTCGGCATCATGAGTGGGCAAAAGCACTCTCGTTGTAAATCTCCCGAATGGATGTCGATGGCCAAAAACCGCCGGAATCTCGCAGAGGAATTTGTCAATTGTGATATATCTCGTCGTTCTCGGCCCTTTATCCGTTTAAGTGAAAGAAAGATGGCCGCCTTTGACGTGCGATTTTTTACGGTTTGTTAGACCGACTAGATCTAGTAGTCTCTGCTGTTGTCGTGATCCCACACATTTTTTGCGACCGGCGGTGTTCTGTGGGGCTTTTTGCAGTGTAAGCAAATTTTTGTACGTGTGCTCGTGCTTCATCTTGATTAATGGATATGTGGGTAGTTACGACCGTTTTTAGATGGATTTATCGTTGTTGCCAGATTTTTTCTGAAAGTTTCTAAAATAAATACGGCGGATTTGAACGCGAGCGTTTGTTGCGAAAAGTTTATGGTTGCTTTCGTATAATTAATGGACTTGCCCATAAATAATATGAATTAGAAAATTGATCTAAATCGACTCGGACTTGGAATTTACTGTGTTAAGCTCTTTCCTTCCTTCTACTGAATGAAACATATTTCAAAAGTCATTTAAATATGAAACAGTTGAACATTACCTAACATTTTTACTATATCAAACTAATTTATTTTATTCAGAAAAAATAGAAAATGTTTGTTTATTTGAATTTGATTCATAGAAATTACAAAATTAGATAATAATTAAATAAAATATTTTTAAATTAAAAATATTGAGTATCAGACAATGAAGGCTATTATGTTAATTATTAGGCAAAGAAAATATAAAGTAAGAAACTGACTCTATTTTTCAAAATACTCCCTCTTCAGCATTTGTGTGATAGCTTTCTGATTTGCTGTAATCTGACTGATTAAACCAGGACTTCATGGCGTTTAGAGAGCAACTAACCTTTAGCCGCCTTGCGCCTTTTCATTAATGGTCAGGTGGCGGCGTTTGTAAACTGCAGCGGATCATTAGTGAGGGATGTAAATTGCAGCGGGCACCGTTCAGGTAGTTTTTGGGACGTATGTAAATTGGAGCGGTGTCATAAAATTAACATTAACATTAATAGACAACTAATCACATCATTTCCCATCACACTTTATTCAGGCTTGGGACTGGCGAAATATACATATTAAATATATATTCGGCGTGTTTAAAAATGATGGAAATCAAGTATTTTTGTGTTTTCGATATTTGTTTCTTTATTTTTTTTAATCGCCAAATTAAATTACTTCTTGTGCATCACTGTATCGCCAAAGTGATGGCATACTTGCTGCAAGAAACTCAGTCTATTTATACATCCGTTTTTGTACGCGGACAAACGGACTTCTAAAAACTGTTGTTTATTCAACGTTTCGCGGTTCACTTTTTTCTTGCAGTCGATGCTCCTCATTTTGACGTAAGTTTCGGTCTGATACTCCAAGAGAGTTTGAACAAAGATGTTCAGATTTCGATGGAAAGTGTCGAAGTTTTTATTGAAATGAGAGTGGAACGACTCGTATGCATTAGTCGTTCGACACATCTCTGCTGAGGATGATGTCCAGATAGATGAGGGAAAGAGAACCTCTTCGGAAACGTAGGTGTCAACTAGGTAATCCAAGTACCTTGAGACGCGTTGATCTTTGGGTTGTACGGCTCCAAGGTCAAACGCGAAGACTTCAAAGTTTCCTTTTTATAAAACTTGCAGCCGTCTGCTAAGAGCAGTTTTCTGCCGCGTTCGCTCTCAACAACCATTACTTTTTTAGTGGGTGGTTAAGGTGTTCGTTAGAAATTACACACACGAATAACTACACCACTTTTAATATTCTTTATTTAACGCAACGGATTACAGACATAAAATTAAATGTGCGGATTTGCTACTATACTACTACAAGTGTGGATCGAATAGGTCTTGTTAATCAGCATACATGTGAGCGTTTGTGGATCTGACACTTAGCTCCTGAAACATCCAAAGTGAATGCTTCAGTAAGTATGAGATTAATTTTAAACGCATTGAGGAATTGACTCTTTGAGTGTCTGTTTAACCAAAGTGGTTTAACAGGCGAAGACCTGATGTGCAATGATCCCGTTCAACCCCATCGCTCTGGTTTATATACCCATGTTACACAATTTACACAATATACAAAAAGGATTTTCTATTCTAGTCACAACAATGGTACAACACTTTTACTTGGGACGCAACGGTTGGAGGTTTTATGAGTTTATGACACCACTTAAAATTCACTAGATTTTTACAGCTTCAGTTTTGTATTGTGACTTCACTTTCGCTTCTGATTTAGAAAAGTGTATTTTAAGAAACCCTTTTAGTTCGAGGAACGTTGAATAATTTCTCTCCGTTGAATTCCGCGCACAAATCACCTTTTTAACTGCGTGCATCTGTTTGCTAGAAGGTTTTCTAATGGTACTTAAGCTAACTGCTTGCATTTCACAAATATTTATTGCGGACTGGCACTGTTTAATTTATAGGCGAGCTTCCTTTCTTTGGAATTCTTACGCTAACTGTTGACAACGAGTTATTGCGATTTATGGCTCCACTACACTTTATTCATTTTAGCGTAGGAACGTTCGGTTTCGTTACTGAATGAATAGTGAGAATTTCTTGCAACAGTTCGTCTATTTGTTAACACATCTTCAAAATGGAATACCATAAATTTTACAGTATGGAATTCCATCATTAGGCGCTCATCAGATCATGGTAATTACACGGCGCCCGTCATTAACATGAACCCGCTGCAATTTACATACTTTTTGGAGACACTACCTGGCTATTACATGCTAATGAGGATTAAGCCGCTGCAGTTTACATACGTCCTCAGGTGGATATTTTAGTTACCTTCCCGTTACGTTGAAGTTATTCTTTATCTAATACTAGAAATAACAATCGAGTGATATTTATTCATCCGTTTATTGCGAACTTGCGGAAGTACAAGTGGAACTGTTTTTAACACCGTTTGGCTATCTGAGTGCTCACTCTAAGGAAAACCTCCACTCTATTGTGCCGAACCTATTCTACCAGCCTGCAGCCCTCTCGACGGGATCATACGAGAAATGGGGGTTCATCGTTCTGAAGTATGTTACAGATTAGAAATATTTTACTGCACCTGGTGTGGCTGAGTGTGCGATATCGCAGTCAAATCAACGTTCTTCCTTGAAGCAGATACTCGTTTTATTTTATTGGGATAATTTTGTAAGAATCACTGTATTTGAAGTATTCAAATAGTTTACCTTTACAATTTAAAATAGTAAACGGATTTTATGATTCGATGTATCAGTAAATTACTTTCTGCGCATAACTGCGAAGATTATTATGAAGCTTTTGTAGCCGTTTTTGTTCTATACGAATTATGTGCAAATGCCTTTTTGAGTTACTTGCCGATTTTGGTGTATTAATGAATTTTCTCGAATGTAGAATTTTGCTCATCTTAATTTTCCGGATATCTGTTTCGCTTAATCGTTTCCGCGCGTTACTGAATAATTATATCTTCGTATTGCGATAATATACAATTTAACTTATCTTCTTCGAAGATCTATATATTTTTAGTATTTACTATTATTAAATAATAATAAAGTTCGTGTGTTAGAGCAACCTTTCGCTTGTTTTTGTATTCTTAGGATCTTACGTAGCATAGGCTTTATGTTCCCACGTTTTCTATACTTTTTAAACCACTATTTTATTTTCCAGCAGATAATTTTCCTGTTCATAGTTCTAGGATAATCAATGACTCGAACAAGGAAAATGCAATAAAAGAATTTGAATGCCATCAAGAAATGTGATATTAACCCCATCGAAAGTGTGGATTCTTTTAGTAAAGGAAAATGGAAAGAAAGTAGTACTGCTACAAGATATTATTACTAGTGCTTTTAGTTAAATTCGGTACGTTATCTTTAAGCTGTGAATTTAATCTTCACCCTGGGAATTAAATGATAAGTTTTAGTCCCTTGGTACATAATGCACTATTGTTCGTTAAATCAATGGCTCACACATTTAACCCATTAAACTATATCAGTAAAATTGTAGAAGAACTCCCTGTTTCTTCTAAAATTTCCTAGCCACTGCTGTACCATATGCGTATCTCTCTCTCTAGTCTTTAGTTTTTTTGACAGGTTTGTCAGAGCATTCCATTACTTCCTGTTTTTTTTCATTTCCAAGTAATTTTGGAACCTGTATCTTCAATAATTTGCTTCATAATGGCTACTGGAGTCTTGGTCTTTACTACTTCTTTCTCCTATTTTTCCTTATATTATTGTGCTAAGAAATCGTCTTCTTCTTATAAGATGTCATATCAATGAGCCTCTCCGTTTTTTAATCTGCTTCTAAATTAGGATAGAAATTATTTTTATCCAGTATGGTTATAGAAGAGCTCTTAATTTATGAATGCAACTATTACGTTTATACTCGTACTTAAATGCCTTCTATTTTTCGAGGCTTTCTTGGTGCAAGTTTGTCTCGTTTACGGACTTGATTTGCTGCTGCTGTTTATTGCTCTATAAGCATATGCGTCTGTATATATGAAATACTATATCCTATATTTAAAAGATTTTATATATTGTGATGGTTTCAATAGCATCTTATAATTAAATTATTTAAAAACGGTTCGAATTATTCCCGCTTTTGTAATTTTTCCCGGCTAATATTTGATGAAACTTCTTATTTATAATTAAATTACTCTCTCTCAGGGTTAGGTGGCTATATCCGAATTAAAACCACTAATTTGCTATCATTAATTAATTAAGGTCCTATTAAACATTTCATTGTAAGCACTCTGTATGCCGGAATTTAGTTAATGGAATTAACAAGTATGATATTTCTAACTGATATTACCTTAAAAAATTCAAGATGGCTTCCTAACCTAGAAAGTAGATAAATAGGCTCCTGAGTTTAATTATATTGTTGATATCCACGCAATTAACGCTGTTTCTATGCCATAATAATCAACCGTTAGTATTTCGCTTCATAAAACAAAACACTTTTACCGACGCCACGAACCGGAAGTGACGCTCTAAACGACGCCTATCGATGCAAATTCACAAAACTAACATTTTTAGGTGTCAAAGTTGACATTTTGATAGCTTCTGCGTTTTTCCGGCCTGCTGTTATCAAGGCCAAAATCTGTGCTCGAACCCACCTGATGATCGGCTAGCACTCTCGAAGACCTTCCGAATCGATTTTACTAAAGCTAGGGGCCTTAATGTAGGGCTCCGCTGCACAACTCGTATGCTGCTTGCTTATACCCTTCTACACGAACTTATAAAACTGTCTGGACCTCCGTAAAATAACATCCAAATAGTACCATGGATTCCACTATACCAAATCGACGCCTCGTATTTACCTGTACGGAAGCCCAATACAAGGTTATACTTCCACAAATAACCTAGGACACAATAAAACACAACTTTTCGTTAACTTGGGTATTCAATAGCACATAGAAATAACTTATTTTGGGGGAGTTTGGCAAAACACAACCGAACCTCTTGAAGAAACCACCGCAATTTTTTGTTTACAGTCTACCTTTTTCTTGCATGAAATGCCAAGCCTGCTCTGATTTTAATTCGTTTTTCAGCAAAGATAAAGCTATTCTAAAAACGTCTTTCTATCAATTATTTTCATGGCCTATGCTATTTTATAACAAATCTGAATATCAGCTGTCGATGTATTTAAAGTTAAGTTAGGAGAAAAGTCAGGAAATTTTGTTTTTAATTAAGTTACTAGATTAATTTTCAAAAAGCATTTTTTAAAAAGAAATTAGTATTAGTCAAGTTCAAACATTAAAAAAATATATTAACTAGGTATGACGTTTCGCTGAGGGTTTCAGCAAAATGTATGAAGAAGCTGAAACCCTCAGCGGAACATCGCACCTATTTAATAAAAAAAATTTATGTTTGAACTGCTTTCTTTTTGAAAAACCGCTCTGACCGTTGTTCTATTATTTGGCATTAAACAGGAGTTGGCGTTGTCATATACTGCATTGCTTTTCTTATTTCTTCATTATGGCCTCTGTTTCTTATCAGCTTTCCAGTTATTTTTCATAATAGTTTAATTTCTGTTATATAACATAAATCGTTTGCGGTACTTGTTTCGGTAGATTACTACTGATTTTATTGTATATTTATATTCAAATTCTCCGAGAAGTAATCTGAACATAGAAAATTCGTAAGAGCAAGAAGCAAGACACAAATGAATAGCACAAAAAAGATACAATGTCATCATGACTACGTAAATGTTTAATCTAAAGTTAAGTAATCTAAATTTCGCTCTAATAGCAAACATCTGTCACAAATGACAAACATATCACCTCTTTGTTGAACTCATTGTTGGCTACCTTCAGAATTAAATTTAAATAATCTGTAGATTTATTTTGGCGTCAACATCTGCATGTCGGTTCTTCTATATAAAATAATCAACTATTTAGATATACGAGTAGCAGGTGAAGCAACTGAAATGTGTATTGATTTAATGCCGTTCACTCGTTTTCCGAATATACAATTTCAATCACAAATTGACATTCGATATTAATTATAATACTGCATATAAATATAAATGTATAAATGAAAAAGCAATAAATATATGCATAACTATTTTCGCGGCTTTAGGTCGTGTTAATTAAGCAACCTTTAGGACTATTCTCTGCAAATCCTTTTATTTTAATTCAAAGAGAAACGATATGGAGCAGTTGTTACGATTTGTCTAATTCGCTTAATTAATTAGCTATTACAAATTACTTTCTTTGCACTGAAATATTGGTTAACTACACAACCACCCTAGCGATATTATTCTGCTTTCTACATTCTTTGATTATTTAGCAATTTCTTTATTTTGGTATATGATTCCCAGACTCTTTTGGAGCAGTTCTTGATTACGTACTTCGTTCTTTGATTACTAAGACAGCCTATAATTTTAGATAGATCCCACTTTAGAGCATTTCCATATTACATCCAATATTAACGAAAAAGAAAGCCGAGAGGCAGATACTGAGTTCGAAGCTCACACACGGACATTACTTCTATCTTACGCTCTGCGGGCACCATACAAACATCTTTGGTGGTCGTGATCCCTGCATAAGAAAATTCTTCTTTGATTCTAGGGGTTAGGCTAACCATCTGCCCGGCCACGGCTGAAGATGCTTTATAAAAACCACACCTTGTGTGGTTATTAACAGCCTCTCAGTCTACATTAAGAAGAGGGAGACTAGCGAACAAGGATAGATTTATTCCATATTTCTTTATTCATAAAATATCTTTTGCATTAATCTTCAACTAATTGACTTCTCATAATTTGCTCATGATATTCATGATCTTCAAATCATTTTTGAATTCACCATTGAAATACAAATTTAATAATCACCATTCTTCACAGTTTGACGAATATGTTTTTGAGCTACCAACCTAGTTTTAATTGCTTTCGGGTTCGTTATCGTGACCGAAAGTTCAAGTTATGGCATCCATGTCGGCTACTATAACAATAAAATAACAGGCCGTGTTATAAATGGTAACAGTACTAAAGTTTTTATAGAAAATTGTCTTGTATTTGATTGCTATAACTAGAAATAGCTATCACTCACTTTATTTACGCAGACAATATTTTTTATTATACCTGCATCAGGATCGCCGTTTAAAGCACGTCTGAGCGTGCGAAAACAGGCGATTAAAGCACGCCGAGCTTTAAAGGTTGTCAAGGAAACAAGGTACAAAGGTAACATTATAACTTCATCGCTATCTTTATTTTGCTGACACGACTGAATGCAACAACGGACGTGGACGCGACAAATACGTAAACAATTCTCGTAACTATAGTAGCAATATTATTATGCCCTCTCGATTTATCACGACAAAAAGTATTTCTAAGTTTGTAGTGCGTAATTTATGTTCAGTATTGCAGGTATAATAAAAAATAGCTTAACGTATTCGTGGATAACTGGTCTTTAAAGCACTTGCTCTATTTCGCGAGTGTTTTAAAGACCTTGTTATCCATTCATACTTTAATATACTATTTGTAGTATGCAACGGTATTTTTATATATGTCAATTGATAGCGCAAGAAATCTTATACGACCCTTGATTGTTAAGAGCTAAATTAGAACAAGCATAAAGCAATCGAACAACGCGGCCTTTCGGGCTTGGTATATATACTTTTTTCAGCTTCTTCTAAGGCACTTACCGATCTTGTAGCCTAATATAGTATTTTCAACTATCTCTCTCTCTCAAGCATATACTTAAAGAAATTAAAAATCAGGACCCTATGGGAATTTGTGTTGCGTGTTGCTCTG